>JABMBR010005327.1:0-16418 GCA_018881525.1 Meteorus sp. PSUC_FEM 10030008
ATAGATAGATAGATAGATAGATAGATAGATAGATAGATAGATAGATAGATAGATAGATAGATAGATAGATAGATAGATAGATAGATAGATAGATAGATTTCAATTTCACTTCATCTTGATGATTGGTGTTGTTATCGAATTCACGAAAATATTTCGTCATTTCGCATTATTGTGTTTCAAAGAATCGTGTGTCAATTGAAAAGTTTATGAGTTCCCAGGCATGCATGAAAAACTATACGTTCCGCAAATTCACTGCGGAATTGAAGTAAGTATCTCTGTATATAAAGATGTTCACCTGGTTTGGATATACCTCAAAAACTGCAGAATTATTTTAGGGATTGAGCTCAGATTTTGATACAACACAACATTGATCAAATATATTAATAATTCCTCCGTGACATAGTTCGATCTGTCAAAAGTTATTGGTCCTTCGCAGTAATAAAACATATTTAAGAGCGGTTACTTCATCCATACACGCTGAAAAAAAAATTGACGCTTCGACTATTTTTGCATGAGGAAAATTCCTATAAAGACAAAGCAAATTTTACTGTGTCAAAATAGGAAACATTCCCGTGCAACATAGTAGAATTCCCGATATTAACATCAAAATTACTCCTGTGTTGACATAGTAACTTTTACAATGCCCGTGTGAGAAAAACCGCTATGTTAAAATACGGATTATTTGTATGGCAGCGTCGTCATTTTTTTTATGGTAACATAAATGTTTCCCCCATTTTTACATAGGTTTTTATTTTCTGGTATTATAAGAAATAGCCGTATGTCATTACAGGAATTTTTTCATCGTTAACACGGTAATTTTTCCTGGGTTTATAAAAATCGAACATTCTCAAATTCGGTTTATAGGTAGACTTTCAAACTTCGCCGTCCATCTTACGACTTTAGTTACCAGTGAATTTTTTCTACGTTGTCATAGCTGGAATTCTCATGGTCACATAGGCATTTTTCCCAAGTCGACAGTAATTTTTTCTGTGTCAAAATAGTAACCATACTGACATAGGAAACACGCAAATGTGATTATGGAAACTCCAGCTATGTTAATGTAGGAACTGTTCCTGTGTTAGTATTGACATTTTTCCTATGTCAAAATGGTGAAAACTCCTTTTTATTTTTTCTTCGTGTAGATTTGATCCAGGAAATCAAACGAAATATATCGTGTACCATAAAGTATTACAATGAAAATAACACAAATAACACAAACCCGAAATTTTTAAAGTTTTAAGGATCTTCATTTCAATTCGATCATTCAAATTTTCAATGTTAAATATATTTATTGCAGCCAAAGTTCGCATTCTTCGACCAGTTGTGAGAGCCAACAGTATCGCATCTTTGAGGGTTAAATTTTTCAGAAGAATTTCTTTATTTGGAACCCAAATTGAAATAAAGTCTTAGAAGATTTTCTAGTCCCAAGTACAATCATATTTGGGACGAGGTGGTCGAGTCTTAGCAAGACCCTTACGAAACCGTTCAACATCTGAATGTTCAGCTAACTTTCAATCCCAAATCAAATGAACAGCTGATCTAAGTGAGTTCATAGTGCCATAAAATGCACATTTATCAAATTCACTTGTTAGAAACTTCAACATATCTGAAATTTTCGCGGTAAAAATTGGTGTTTCGATTAGATGACAAAAATTCCATCATTTCTTAAGAGCTGGATCTTATTGGCGTAAAATTGAATACGATAAAGAAGCTAGACTCACATCACTACTATCAGGACGAAGTCCTCTTGAAGCTAATGTTTGTTTAACAAGAACCCTCCCGGCAGGGAAAGATAGGAGTGATGAGGGTGAGACTGTTTATTAGGAGGAGAAAGAAAATTTGAATTTGGCCTAAAAATTAAAGGTGACTTTTTAAACATCACCATACACCTAGGGAACCATGGTTCAGATGGCCAATGTGGAACTATTGATAAATCTCAAGAAATTTAGAACGAGAAGGACATGCTATTACGAATGAATTACTATCTGTCAAATTTAGAAGTTAAAAAAATTAGAAATGTTACTTTATTGAATCGCTGTACATATTGGAAACAAATCTCAATGAGATATTTGATATTGAATTATTTGTCACAACGCAGTCAGTAGCACTCAATGGTCTCAATTCACAGATCAGTATAGATGAGAAACTTAAAAATTTATTAATGAAGATGCAGTTGTTGATTGGGGTGCTCCGGCCCCCAAACCACTGCTGGATCCGAATATTTTGATGAAACGATGGAACTTTTCACACCACTGCGAGAAAAAGGCGTATGCGCACTATGGGAGGAAAATAGGGCATTTTCGCCCGCGGAAGTCTGTCACCCGAGTCTTCGGCGTAAGTGCGTGATATACTAATTTCGAATGAGTCGCTACGATAACACTGACTGCAAAAAAAAAGTTTTTTCCTCTCCTTCAGATTTTATGGACGTTTTGTGAAAATGTTGATATTTCTGAATATAGTACAGACAATAAATGATTTTTTCTACAAATTCAGGCAGAAGTTATTCTTCATCACAGATAGGTCCCGTTTGACGGCATTAAGATAGAAACACAAAATATGTACAAAAATGGCGAACAGAAGTGCCGCCGTTTTGTGAAAAACCGTTCGGGCCTGTATTTCTGTGACCGTGCATTTGAAGCCCAAAAGTAATGAGACCTATATTATAGATATCTTTTTTGTTTCATAATATTTTCCGAAACACTTACCGTTCACGATTCATAAGATTATTACTTTTTGTTTATTCATTTTTCACTGATAACTCTTCTAATAATTGTTCATATGATAAATTGCCCATCATCAAAGTTTTAGATTGATAAATTCTTTTCAACTTCTATTTCAAACTCTTCCCTCCAAAATTAGTATGTTCGAATTTAAAACGCGCTAATTTAAAAAATCCTGTACCTGGGCGATTAACACCAGTTGGAATTTTACATGTATTTTCGAATAAATTTCCCGTTTTGATATTTGTTTGTTTTGTTATGCCATTACTTAATGAATTAATTAAATTAATATTTAATTGTATAAAAGAAATTACAAATTAAAGACCGTTCTTTTGGAAATTAATATAACCTGAAATGAATAAAAAATCGTTGAAGAAAAATCGACGGATAATAATACATAATATTGAACTATCAAGAAAAATCATTCAAAATATGTTTACATAATAGCGAAAAATTGAAAGCAAATCTGATTTCATGATGTCCAACTCCACCTATTTATTATATTTTCATTTGAAGGAGGATTTTGTTGCACACCAGTGTAATTAGCTTGTCCCATCTGAATTTTTTTTTTTCATACTCACAATCCGTTCTAATAATCCTATCGGGAAGTCTACGAATTTTTCATATAATTGAACCGAGGAGTTTGTGAAGAAGAGATTTCCCGTTTAACTTGATCAAACATATCTAATGAAAGATAAGATAAGAAAAACAGATCAAGATATTCATTTTTTCTAGTTCATGAAAAAATAAATAGGTTGCGATTGTCAGAAGGTAGGAACATAACATAATGAACATCTCCATCATTTCACAGCGTGTATTTATTGTCAAAAATTAATTATAAGTATAAACGTTAAACATCACAAGCAGGCAAAGGGTGAGTTTCCATGTTCTCATGGAATTCATGAGAAACGAAGTAATTGTAAACTGTATAATTTTGTTTTGTTTCATATAGTACCATCTGATTTGTCCTATTTAGTAGAACTGCTCAAGGAGTGAGGATAATTCTGCTCGTGTTCACTAAATCTAAACATTCAAACAAGTTTATAACTTCTATATACAAAAATTCTCGAAGCTGTTCACTGATAAAAATTCTGGAGAAAAATGTCACTTATTCATTATAAGTTCATCTTATGTGTATCGCTTTTATTTTGCTCTTTCTCTTCTTTACACCTTCTTATTTCTACCTCATATCACATTGTAACAAATAGGCACCAAGCGACGATGAGACTCAGTACAAAAGTCCGGAAATCCGACTTTCGATCCCGCCAATGCTTTGCACACATATGTACGCGCCCACACACTCATATACACACGCACACTCCACACACATGTCCATACAGTTTATATTACTCATTATCTCTTCACTCTCTGAGAACGAACTTGTCATTTATCAATAATGATACAGACACACTCAAAATTTTCAATCGATGCCTTCATTTTGCATTCCAATCTTTTTTTCCCATTTTTCCTCTATATTCATTCATTGGGAATCAAATAAAAGACGAATAATTTCTTCCACTTCAAGCATTCAGTATTGCACCATATCGACAAAATCGCAATAATATTAATTCGAAGTATTGATAAACATTTTAGAAATTCTTCTTCTCAAGAATGCATCACAGGATTGAAATTGCTTTAATATCTCAACTGACTTTTTCAATTTATAACCACCAACTCATGTTTTCTAATGAGGAAACAGTGAAAAATTCTATTGATGGTGGAGATTATGAATTGATATAATATGCAGCCATGGAATGGATACGGCGACAATACAGAGCTGGGGAAAGATTGAAACAAGCGGATGCACACTCAAAGTTGTACGTTCAAACTTCGATTTCTCGTCGTTTACAAACAGAACTTTTCGTTGTATTCAACATTTCGTCCATTATTCATCAATTTTTGATGCAGATTCACTGGCCGATTTTCATATAAATGTGAGACAAAGTAATATTAAAGCGCCGAATTTTTCTAAGGGGCGGAGGCAGTGGGAAAAGAAATGGGATACATAGAAGCGCAAAGAGAGAGACGAAGGTGAAAAATCATTATTTAAAGACTTCGCGAGCTAGACAAAGACTAGGCACTCAAGATTGATTCCATGACGAATTTTGAACGATTGTCATTGGTGAAAAAATCTCGTAAGCAGGGAACACTCCTCACATATATTTTGTTTTTTTTTTCACTTCAGTGAAAAATCGTGAATCTATGATTCTTACGTTGGGAATAAAAGTGAAAAGGATCTTTGCGATTTCATCATTATTCGAATATACAGAGCAAGAAAAATTCATTAAAATATCTCAACACCCAATGAGAATTCTTTCTGCTTCCCGCAATAAGAATTATCATGTACTGGATTGACGATTAACTCAAGATCACAGTATCATTGTCTAAGTTTTTTTCCAATTTGTAATGAAAAAATGTCGATTTCCACTAACCGATCGCTTCCTTAAGGGCTGCTAACTGTTCCTCACCAAGTTTTACTTTATCTTGGATTTCTCTGCCATCCATAATTAACTTCGTTTTCATTGTAATGAAATGTTGATAATCGGCGAATTCTTCGTCATTCAAGTATTTTGATAATATTGCAGAAACATTCACGCTACGTTTGTCAATATTACATTTTAATATTTTTGCTTCCTCCAATTGTTCAAGTAGTTTGTCCCTTTTGCCTTCTAAGCATTTCTGTGAACAAGTGATAATATATAAAATTATTCTCTATTCAATTTATCACGTGGTCTGTATTGGGTGCATCAATCAGTCACTCTAAATATTCAATCCATAATTTTATCAATAACCACTCACTCTTTCTGGATGGTCAGCTAACATTCCATGAAGGGCATTCTCAGCACGGGCAAGTCGTCCACTCAAACCGAGAAGAAGACTCGTAATTTTCCCAATTTCTTCAACATGAAGACGGTACTTTGAAGCCTCAGCAGGTCTCGCCATAGCAGCGATTCGTGATGACACTTTTGTACCTAATGTTTCGTTCATTTCGCCTTCTTCACGTACAGCTTCTTGTTCAGCACGTAAGACGACAACTTTTCTGTCTAGCCTCAAAACCAATTCCTCCTAAAAAAAAAACAAAATAACATAATCTCATTCAAAATCATACTTAAGACGCTTATTCAAATAAGAAGGCATTTGGGAATATTAAAATGGTTCTAATCGATCATATTGAGGGAACACTTTGAAAGAGTGACTTTCTGACATCTTATTGAATCAGTGAGTATGATAGGAGCTATCTATAGACAATTTCATTTAATTTTATGAATTCCATCGAAGTCATCCCAGTTGAACATCGAACCTAACATGACACACATAGATTAGGTCAGAGTTATATCAGTATTGTTAAGTTCTTAAATAGATGCCGCTAGATTTTTGGGATCCTAAAAATGTTCTTCATTCTGGGTTCAATCGAATAAAATCAACTGTGATCTATTCCTTGAGCTGGTAATGTTGTAGTAACAATTAATATACTCAGCTATATGAGTGTGAATTCAAATATTTGACTTTTCATATGGCCGGAATTCACATGTGTTTGTTTGAAGATTCCCATTGTAATTAGGAATTGTGAGATGAAATACTAATATGTGAATTGTCAATGAAACTGAGCATGATAATCCCCATCATTCAATTATACTATTATTCATCTTGGTCGATACTTCTGTTGACGAAAAGAATATATCTAATATATGCAAGTGCATAATCAAAACTCGAAACGGAAGTTATACACGGAACGAGAAATTAACTATTGCACTTGATCTGTAACAGTGAAATGTTCAACATGAAAGTAATGATTTGCGTATAGAATTATGTGTAGTCTTCCACTGTAAGTACTTTCCAAGAGCTTGTGAGTAGTCACCTTGAAAGGGTCGCGAATAATATGCGAATTGCCAATGCGCGATATTTACAAAAATTGTACCTTCTTTCGTTTGAGATCAATATCATCGACGCTCTCATTTCCATTTGACACATTTGTGCATGATGCATCGCCATTATTAGTCATGTCTTGAGAATATCTTGTGAGGAATCTGGCTTTACCCTCGGACGTCGTGAAGTAGGCTGAAGTTGGTGATAACGATGAATTCATATCGGCTGTAGATGGAGACGCAGCAGTAATCGGTGTTGATGGCATTACTCCGTCTCTGGAAAAGAAAAGATATATCGTCAGAAAATGATCTGGGATTGAGGCACTATATTGCGTAGCGACAAATTTCCAGAACACATTTGAATACTTTTACACTCATCACGAAGTAATAAATTTCATATCAGCAAAAATATGGACAGAGGAAAAATGACGTCATCGCAGTAGTGAGTCATGTGGATGAATCAATTAGCACCACAATATTTATTGGAGATGCCATGATAAATGATATCAGAAGAATACTCATAGATGAACTTGAATAAGAGTCCAAAAAATTGTTTGAAATTTTCTCTTCAACGTTTCATCGCTGTGATGTATGAAATCATTGGATGACTATTTATTATAGTGATTGTACAATTAAGGCGGCTAAAATGCGTGGTGGCTGACTTCGCAACTCGAGTTGAACTACGTATTTATACTGCATGTTCGATTCTCCCGGCGTAATATTCACTTCGAGCTAGAGTTGAGGATATCATTTATGGTCACGATTATGCAATTTTGTCTGGTGGACCGTGCTCACTTTCTCTCTTCTCTCAATATGAGCTATTGGCTATTGGGTATATTATCGTCCACGCGCGATTGAAAACAAAGTGATAGGGAGGGAGGGTATGACAGATGGAGAAAAAGCCGTCGTTGGATGATAGTAGGCAGTGGAAATAATGACATTTTTGATGTATTATTGATGATAACAACGAGAATTGAAATTGTCATTATGCTGAAGAATACTGTAAATGTCATTTTGTCAATTGCATGACAATGACAGGCAATAGATTTGAACCAATTGTGTCACAAATCTACTACATTAAACAATGTCGAAAGAGAAAATGAAAAACGCCGGCTGTGAAGAATCTTCGTATATTCCTGAAGCATTCGAAAATTCTGAAAAATATTCAACTCGATAATTCTGTTTATATTTCTTCCCATCGATGCGCGGCAACAAAGGGTGCCGCTCTGAGAATCATCGCCCGAAACGTTCATTAAATAACATCGACTAGCCGTTATTTGACCTGCACACGGTATCTAATCTTCATTCAAGACACGTGCCCCTCTGTTCACCTTAATTTAAGCAACAGGCTACTGGAACTGACAAAGAAATGTGAAACAATATGACGATTTTATCTTTGTCGAAATCATCAAGAATAAGTACTTTGCGTGCCCACAGACGATACAAACTCTTGTTCCTCGTCCTTTTACCTTCATCACCCAACCGATAAGACTTCATACATATATTTATTAGTCACGCCATCTCTTATGCGTACAGATGTGCTTCATCATGAATTTAGACTGTTTGAACTTACTTTCTATCATCAATGCCGTTTTCAGGTAACGATAACGATGAACTAGTGTCACCCAGCGATATGGGTCTTCTCAAACGTGGCTTGAAAGTTGTTTCTACTCTAAAGAGACCGGACACATAGTCGGTGGGCTTTTTGTGTTCTGGAGCTGGAACTGAGAATAGAATGATCATTAGAAGGATACAGGCTTCGATTATCGATTCAAAGATTAAACACATGCCATGAATACTAATTGTATTATTTCGAAGTTCAGCTCTAGTGAATTTCGTCGAGTGCATAGAGGTTGTTATGTAATCATCATAATAATGGTTTGCATGGTACTAATCTATCACAATTCTTTATTGATCAATGCTCTCGCAGTTTTTCATTGAGACGTGGCACCCAGGGAATTTCGACACTAATGAAAAATTAAGTTGAGAAGTTCCATCGTATATATTAACTCATCAGAATCAATGGAGATTGATGCTTTCTGACGCCATAATTCGCAGGTTTATAATGAATTCTCAGAATGAATCCATCCGTCACATATTCATTCCGTGGGCACCACGAATTTGTGAAACAAATTATTAACAATGAATCATTTGATCTGTATTGGTCCATGACTATAATTGACCAAGACACATTTTTCTAGCACGATGTTCTTCCAAAAACGTATAAACAAGACTAAGACATGGATTAAAAAAAAGGGGACTGTCATTGTCACACGAAGCAGTAATTCCAAAATCCTTCTGTATGACATGCAAGAAAATTCGTAGAATGTACGCAATGAAATTTTTGGAATTTCGTCGCTTGGGCCTACAGTGATACAATCATACAATTAAATGAAGTTAATCGTTTCATATATTGTTATATATTGTTGTTTGAGTTCATACAAAATGTAGTGGACTGAATCAGGCAGGTCCCACTTTAGATAGTTGATTTGATAGCTTTTGAAATTGGAATGAATTCATATTCATCGATGAAAGTCTGATAAAAATGTTCTTACCCAGAATCGGTGCAAGCTTATCATTTGGTCCCAATTGATTCACCAAATCTCTACTTAATTCTTCACACTCAATTTCCTCTGGTAATTTCTTCCTTACTAATGGCAACACTTGGTGCTTATCTAAATCTCTAGAAATGGTTGAATCATCCTCGTCCATTACTTCGGTTTGAGATGCTGCATCAATCGTCGCTGTATTCACTCTCAGAACAATTTCCGTTCTCTGTACGAGTGTCAAACCTTCAATGCCAGGTTGTGGTGACACACATGGAGATGTTTTGATATTGTCAATTGGTGAATATCGAGGGGAAACTGAGGATGATGATGAACTGGAAATTTTTGACGTACTCGACATAGATGATGATCTGGATTCAGATGAAGATGTTCGTCTCAAACGGTTGTTGATCAACGTATATGCTTGACTACAACCGAACTTCGTCCACGAATTCTCTGTTTGTGCAGGACTGGAGACTTTACTACGAGGACTTGATGCATCTGGTAATCTTTTGTTATTTTCCATTTCTGATGACGACGTTCTGTTCTCATTCTGAATCGATGCTTTGGGTGGTGAGGTTCTGGAATGAGTCAATGCTCGTTCAAAAGAAGACCTTGTTGATGAAGAACTAGAACTTGAACAACTTCCAGATCTCCTCGGTACAGCTCCACGAGTTCGTGATGTTGGACTATCACCGTTTTCATGATTTTTAACAAATTTGGGGGATGTTGAGGTCTGCAATAGTTTATCAACAAAATACGGACAAGTGTTCATATTATCGATAGTTTCACTTGATTTTTCGTCGAAATCCGTCATAGTCATTGCAGTTGCTGAATAACGTTTTTCTGGTTGGGCATTTCGAAGATTTAGTAGTTCAACATTTCTTGATGTCATCTCGATTGTTGCACTCCTTTCTCGGTAAAAATTCTCCAAACCTGTAATTTCATAAAATCAAATGATGGGCGAATGTGAAAAATATATACATTGATGTTTTTTGCTGATACTATCGGAAAAAATTCGTGATGTCTTTGAAGTTAGGTTCCAAATATTTGAATAAATTTGATCAGTGTGTGTTTAACACATTGTTGACTGGTCACGAGTTAATTCGAGTTTTCATAGCCTAGCGTGGCACAATAGCTGGGCACATGAGGCAAATTTTCAGAAAAGTTGTGGGTCAGCGATGTGGTAACTTCTAAAAAAGTTAGATATTGAGGATTTGAGGGGTCAAGTTGAGATTTCAATTTTTTCTCAACTTTTCTGAGAAATGTGACGAGGTGAGCACCCAGATATTTAGTACTGCAAATAAGGATTAGAATAGATCAAAAGAATCGTCTGCATCTTTAATATTATCGTAACATTTTCACAAAACGAGTTTCTCTCTTCCTACATAATTTTCTCAATAATTTTCAATAACTCAAATTTTGTAGGAAGAATATTTTCCGCTAAGACAAAAAACTACTCTGATAAACTAAATGTTGGATACACTAATAATGTTTATGTGACCAACTTTCCTGTGACAGGGATTGTAAAGAATGAAGACTTTCAGATAAAATATGATAGGTTACTTTCATCATTGAAATGTAAACCAAATTACACGGTTTCACGAATGTAGTGGAACTATTTCAAATCAATAGTCAGGAAATTTTTTCTGATAATTTAGGTGTGTTATGAAATTATCGATTCAATCAATTCTTTTCTGCATCCAAACAAACTACTTGAGCACTCGAGTGACATTCTTATGAATACTATATGTGGCATTACATGTCTGTTTACGCTGACATATCTGATGTCGTCATAATGACATGTTCAACGCTTCTGCAATGAACTGGACGATTATCGACAGCGAGAACGTTGTCGAGTTAGTCGCCAAATACGCTAAACCAACAAAATTCTTACCTGTTTTACTCTCCACATTAAGATGATGCCTGGTCTGTCCAACTTGTTCAGAGCTTGCTGCCAACTTCCGACGTTCCCGCGCCGATTGTCGATTCCGGTCGTTCAGAACCTCTAGACTTTCAGTTGAGTGTCTCTCTGAATAATCTAACCTTTTTTCAATTTGTCGTTGAATGGTTGTCTCCTGATGATGATGATGAATTCGATCCTCATGAGAATCGTTGTTATTGCTGGTATTATTGTTATTGTTCTCAGATCTAGGTCGCATGTCACTCGCCTGGAGTTTTTTGCTCAGCTCGTGTGACAGCTTCCCAATTACTTCAACCGAATGTGCATTCGTACGCTCTTCGATTCGATGATGAAGTGCGTCGACGCTGTGAGACTTTGGTAGGTCATGGTTCTTATAATTATTGTGATGTAGCTGATGATGTTGATGTTGATGATGAGGTGTGACTCGCAGAAATACAGGATCTTCACGATCTCTCGATGACGGCCAATCATCAAGCCGCGCGGTCGGTGACATTGTTCTCTTATAGCTGCCCTCACTATCCGGTGCACCGCGTTCTCGCTTGTATGCAAGGTATGATGCCTTTGATTGGCTCCTGAAAATCGAAATAAATATATGTATAATTCACATAAAAACCCATAATGCACCAGTATTGTCCACTTATATGATTATGCAAATCAAATCGGTTGTTCCGGGTCTCAGGTCTGTGGTATTCCATATTGACGAGTGTAATGAACTGACAATCCCGCGCGTTTGCTGATACTACCATCACAAGAATTATTAGACAACATGACCTAGAATTTTTTCATATCGTAGGTAT
This sequence comes from Meteorus sp. PSUC_FEM 10030008, assembly GCA_018881525.1. Lineage (NCBI taxonomy): Eukaryota > Metazoa > Arthropoda > Insecta > Hymenoptera > Braconidae > Meteorus > Meteorus sp. PSUC_FEM 10030008. The sequence continues at coordinate 11,854 of JABMBR010005327.1, forward strand.
TTTTGCGAAATATTAATTACAACTTCAGGTGAAATTTAAAGCAAAGCGAAAGATAGATACCTTTGTATGACGGCACTAAACTTTGCATAGAGGAATTATCACCTTATGCTCTATATTCGAGTGAGAAAGATTCTCGATGTGTGCACGATTGAATTTGAAAAATAATACCTCTGAAGAATCAGAATCATTACGACAATGGTATGGTTTTGTGATATCCACCCTTATCTCCATTCTGATGTTAGCGAAACAATTGAGTGATGCGATTTTGATATATGAATTTGAGTCAATACACCATGATAATACCAATACAGAGCGATAATGAAAATTCTTCATCCTTCATGGAATGGTTTATCGTCAATACTCTTGAATTATTCTTTCCTCTCTGAATCGCAGTACTCAATGTTCCTTATTCGCAGGATAATTAAACAAGTTTCCAATCTTATGATTCATATTGGTAAATTAATTGAACTAATAATTCACATTATCTATCACTGATTGCAATTCAATCTTATTAATTAGAGATTAAATGACGCGATAGTCGCACAAATTTAAAATGGGTTATATATTCGCGGCGGTTGATTAACCTAACTGATAAAAAGCTAGACGTGTGATTGTTCGTGTACAAGTTACGTCGTGCAAACCTTAATCACTTATGCAATAATTGATTATTTTTTCATTTTGTAGGAGATATCCTGAGCGAAAGCTGATATTTACGAACGTTAATACATCTATATCACCATTGTATGGCTCACTGACACAATTTATTTCAAGTCTATCATAGTATATTTATGTCCTATTTGAATCGCGCAGTCATCGTATCCAGTGACTAGTGTGTTGCAATGGCGCCTCTTGTATTAAACTGGTTATGTTGGAGTTCAGGTTGCGATGAAGTCCTTGAGCTCATCTGTGAGACAAGAATAGAATCTTACGTTTTATCAACATGTTCTAACATTCAACTTCTGTGCTTCCGAGTATATTTGTAACTACACATGTGAAAAATTGTCTCCATTTGGCTAATTCTGACCAAATTTCTATAGAATCCGTATCGTGATGCGATATTTGATCTTTTTCTGAAGTAATTTGTGGATAAAATTGGTCTGAAACCAATCCAGAAATCCGCAGGAAAAGGTTCCCGGATAATGTTATAACGTGTTGAACTCATGCGTCATTCCATAACACTGAGCGGTAGTAATTCCGTTGATCAATTCAGTAATATGAGCTTCGTTTTTTCTCTCCGTAGTTGGTAAGTTTGGTGAAGAGGTTCGAGTCATAACAAGAAATGAAGGAGCGTGACGTAATAACATAACAAATGTGCTTCCTCTGCTTAGCCGTCTACGCATTCCAATTCTTCAACATTTCTCGCTGGAACTAACACGAAATTTCATAAATATTCAACATAAAGTTCGAAGTTAAATTTACATTCCAAGTCTTGCGTAGCGTGTACTCGTGGTTACGGTAGGAGCTATTTTGTTCATATACTTTTTAAATATATCCCCACCGCCTCGTCTTTTTTATTGACATAATTCTAGGGAATTGTTAAGTTATGTACGATCTTCCCTCTCCCGTTCGTCATATTTTTCATTCTACGACTCTTCCTTCCTTTCTAATACTCGTTTGTATCGCAGGAATTGAAACATTATTCAAGCAGCTTAATTGTCATCCAATTTGCATTTATATATACACGAATGGTGGAGTGAGAAACGAAAATAAAAATTATGTAGATGACATTGACAGTACCTTAGCTACAGGCTTTTCAATTCATATATTTATACGTCCTCTTTGAAACGCCATCGGATATTCATTAGTGAACCATATTAATGACTTCTAAAGATATATTTCCAATTCATGACGAGCATTTGACAAAGTTGCGCAAGATGTATTGAATCAATGACGAATTTATGACCTGCGCATCAATACTTTTGTTCGAGTTGCAAACAATGCTGCATTTCTGTTTGTCATTTAATGGATCGTTCATCATTGATAGATCGACATGTCACTCTGATATAATGCACATTCTGGACAATGACACTGTATAAAGATTCGCGCACAAACATATACGCACACAGTGAAAATTACGGTATAAAATATATTAAAGGACAGAATCGGGAGATGACAGTCCTCTCTTGTTGAAATAAATGTAGAAAAAAAAGTGCGAGGAATTAAGTTCGTTCACGCAATGTGCGCATGAATTTGTGCTGTCTCCAACTCTCAAAGACGATGGCAAAATGCGCAGGTTTGTTGTATATATATATATCTTTAAGTGTTCGCGTATGCGAACGTGCGTATATGTTAACATATCAATATATACACGATTGACGTGACTATTCGTGTCACGTACGGACTTCCTCGAGTGCCATGAAGCCTTTCGATGGTAGCGAGGAAATTTTGTGTGTTGTTACGCCGCCGCGCAAGATTGCTTACTGTATACACGAAACTACTGGAATCGTCGATGTAGTGTACGTATCTATACTGTTAGGTTAGAACTCTCTTTGTTCCCATATATATCGGTATGATATTTCGTGTCTTCCTTTTTTTTCTCAACATTTTCCACTATCATGTACGAGAATTAGGAACATTAGATGTCTTCCTAAAAATGATTCGCGAGACGGGACGTAATGAAATTTGCAGAAGGAAGCTGGAAGATCAAGTTGACCATCGTTGAGTTTTAATGGTTGGACGAAATTGTAACAACAAATGACGAGATTCATTATTTCCCTCCCGCTCCTAACTCAAAATATAATTCCGTTGGAGATTAAAGATTTCAATAGCATACATACAACAAATTGAAATTTATTATAATTAACCAAATTCCAAACGAAAGAAAAATCAGAAAAAGTAGAAGAATATCAAACTGCTCATTGATATTCGACCTTGAGGTGTGAAGTTGGAATTATAATCTATGGTCTTATGATAGAATCACAAATGTTTTGTGCGATAAGAATTCTTTTCCGTATCTGTCATATGTGTGTACTAGGAGCGACCTCAATGCCGCTACACAGCATAAAAAAATGGATGTGCACAACGGATGACGTAAAATTCAACATATGTGCAGAAGTATGGGGAATATTTATATGCAAACATGATTGATATGGGAACCGAATTTCCAAATATTCGATATTCAGTATTTAGTTAGCTCATCGTGGAGGAGGAATGAATAATGAAAACTTATCTCAATCAAAACATTTCTTTGCAAAACTTTGAAGCACCAAAATGGAACATCTTGAATAATGTGGAGTAAGAAATGAGGCTGCTTGAAGTTCACATGTGAAAATGTAGAATTTCACCTTCTACATTTGCAAGAATATTTTCATGTCATACTGATGATTCCTGTGTTGTTCCCGATTGCTCGAACAAGCGTACGATCGAAACGGCGACCGACAGGAAACTCCTAATATTCCTATCAGTTTGTCTCTATGATCGAGATGAATCATCGTATACTGGCTCATTGTGTTTTGCATGAGAAAAGCAGTCGAAGTATTAACGGCAAAAAAAATGCTGCGAAGTTCAACCTGATTATACCGATTCATTATCATCTCTCAACATATTTATTCTATTTGTGTTGTCACAGTTTTATCATCGAAATTTTGATGGTTCTTGCTGACATAGAACTACTTCCGAGGCTATTGCAAACTGACGGATATGACAACATGTATGAAAAAAAAAAAAAAAATTGTACAGTTATGAAGAGTATGAATGTAGAATATTTATGAAGAAAGTGAAAACAGCCTTGTCATGGGTTTACTGAATTACGAAATCATATTTTATTCATGGACATAACATTGACATTCGAAAAAAAAAGTAATTCTCTCCAGTTGTCTCCCCGTTCCGTTAATGGTTCGGTGTTTATTGCAGTTCATTGATCCACGTTGAGTTTATGGTTTTACCATACTCGAAAAACAGTTATCACTGACGGGACAATGAACCAACTTTCAACTATACACATTCACATGTTCAAAGTTTGTGAGTATATAAACTATCTCGCAGAGATGATTGAGATTTTCCCATGAACCATCATCCAACTTCACTTGGCATGCAGACAACGACGTGGATTCGAATAACACGGCGGAAGGAAGTGCGCCACGCCTACTCTCTCGCAATACTCATACTTGTTCTCTACTGCACGCATTCCGTCAAAAAAATGGGGATAAAAATTCATATCGAATGATCTGGTGCAAATAACTTGTGTTATTCGCAAGGAATGAAGTGTCCGATGCGGATTGCGTCAGAGGGAATCAGAGAATTCAATGAAACAGAAATGTCACTGGAATGGAATAATTTCCACCGACTAAATGAACAGTGTGCATAAAATTCACTTTCATTTCTTTTTGTATAGTCTTTCTGTTCAACAACGTGTTATTATATTGACACGTGATATTTCCTGGTTGCCATGATTATAAATGAACATATTCGACGCAGAGTTCGTTAGTCTCTTTGACTTCTTCTCCCCCAAAAATCGGAATTATCTATTGGGGTTGAACTGAACTAGGGCGAGATCTCAAATGAACTTAGTACCAGTTGCGCCCTACAAATCATGTCGGTACTTTTCAATATGACATCAAATATAT
>JABMBR010005328.1:0-69298 GCA_018881525.1 Meteorus sp. PSUC_FEM 10030008
TATAAATAAATATATAGAAGGCGAGGGACGTGTTCTCGGTTCGCTTGGCGTTGCCGCTTCTCTCCGGGTCAACCAACTCGCGAGTTTGCTTGGCGTCCTCTCCCCTTTACAAACTCTTTCTCTCTTGCAATGTATTTTCATTCCACTCACTCTCGCTACTTCTCCTGTATATTCCTTTACTTGCCTCAACATCATATGTGTGTGTTCATATTCCTATACACACAAACACATCACTTTCCTCTTGCTCACTCGCATTTGATAATTGAACTCGTCTCGTCGATCGTTTTTATTACATTAATTAATATCATTATTTTATTTCTCGTCTTTTATTTCTTTTCTTACTTCGTATGATGCTCACTTGTTATTTACGCAGACATTTTGGTTGGGGAATATTGTTGAATTGTTTTTTTTATATTGAGTTTTGTGAATTTGATATATGTCGCGATATAAATGGGTAATGATTTATGTGTGCGATAAAATTTTTGATGTGTTTGTAATGAAATTTATGGATGAATGATGTCATTTAATTTTTGTGCGACATTCAATGTATGATGGTTAATTCGCTAACTGCACAATCGACAACAGACGGCAGTTTTTGAATGTCATGTATGCAATGCACACCCACTCGTTCTCCAATACACAGGCTACTTATTGTGTTTGGTATTTGTGTGTTGTATGGAAGGTACTCTCACTTCTGAATATCATTACAATGTAGGGAACACAATAAATTAACATCATCGATGAACAATTAATTGTGAGTCTTGTCACATATTTATTGATCAACTCATTTATTTTCTTCTCATACATCTAAGTTGTGTTGAATTTGAACTTGTTTTATTTTTCTTTCCATCGTAATTACTCTTACAAATTAAATAAATTTTCGCCGATTATTTCCTGTTTCTTTGAAGAATTTAAAATAAAATCTCGCACATAAATCCATCGGTCATTGCGATTTAATCATAAATCTTTTTCCTTTTTCTCATTCAGTAAAACAGAATTGTGTTATCGTATAAATGATAATTGTGTCTGTGAGTTGATGTGTTTGTGTGTGTTTTGAATTTGTTGCAATTTGCTGTATGCGCGCGAGAAACGAAAAGCACCCTTGAAATAATTGGTATTAAATCGCACTGGTAGATTCGATCTTTGTGGGCATGATTGGACACGCGGGACGAAAGTAAAGGTTGATATAGGGGGTTGCAAGCGAGCAAAAGCCTGTGTGCATTTGCTCGCGCGACAGGTGGGACCGGTTTGTTGTCTTTTTATCGTAGACAAGATCGACGGCCTCTGTTTATACACAGAGTTTATATGTTGCTGGTGTATTGCCATATCCTAGAGTTCATTTAGATCCTGTGATATTTACCTGCGACTAATCAGCGTCCAACCACCCTCGAGAATTATTTTATTTCATTTCTCTCTCTTTTTCTTTTTTCATTTGTTCACTCAGTTGTTTTTTTCTGCTACCGCTGTTTTATTCTTCAAAGTTTGCAGACAACGAGTGGCGACGAGTGTATGTGCGTATGGTTTTACGCTAACGATCGCGTGTTAGGAAAGTGACAGGGGGCGATCTTGTGTATTATATGATCTCGATTCACTTTTAGTATATGGCGCAAGTTTGTACATATACAGACGTAACAGCACGCGAATTTTATTTATTTGCTTCATCAATGCATTTGTTTGTCCACCAGCAAAAATTTGATACATCAAGTGATGAAAATTTTTGAATCAGCACCAAATTCAATGAGACTGCAAATTATTTTTATGCTTCGACGAAATAATCCATTTTGACTATATTCAACGATGGTATCAATACAATGACTTAAAATACAAAAATAATACCCATAACATTTTTATTTTGTCTATAAAAAATGTTTTTGTATAAACGTCACAAATATTAAACAAAAGTTACTACATGTGAAATAAATATGAAGTAAATTTACCTAAAAAAAAATTCATAAATCCGAAAATATTCTGCATCACTTTTGCATACACTTACCTATACAACAAATTTTTTCTTCCACCTCCTTTTTTTCCCTATGCATACGAAAGCAATTATTACAACTGACTCGCACGTGCATGGTAGAGAGAAACGGCCGAAAGAATAACAGAAGAAAAGTTAAAGCACAAGTTTAACGTGTTTCGCATATACGTGTGTTGCTGTTAGCCTACATAATCGCATTTGTACATACTGTATACATACGGGCACATATACAAATGCACACTCTGGCACTTCTTGAAATAGAATTAGTTGGAAGAGAAGAAAAAAAAATTTTCTCCCTACGGAATCGTGATCGAGAGTAGTAGCAACAGCAGAAGTAATACCGAGCGTACTTATTTCTTTCCCTCGTCAAATTTTTTTTCTCATCCACTTCATTTTTTATTTTTTTGTTCCATTTCTACCTCCACACCCCTCTCTCTTTCCCTCTTTTACCCTCAGTTTAACATCTTTTTTATCGTATACAACGCTCGAGCGTGATTCTATTTGAAGCAAAAGTAAAGAGAACTATCACCAATGCCAACAACAAACTCTTTCTACACATTCAATAAATTGAGAAAAAATCCAGGGAGGAAGATGAATCAAGTGGATGAATAACAACTGGACAAGTCACAGAATTATCACACATTGCACAAAATTTAATGAAGAAAAAAAGGGGGATGAGAATAAATAACAAACACAACGGTAAATTTATTTGTTATTTATTTGCGTCAAATTTAATTATAAGCAAACGATTACTTTCAACGATTTTAACACATAAATTTATATTTCCTCGCTTTGAAGAAACGTGACTTGGGTGCAATCGAAATCCACTCAATAAACAACTCGCAAGTATACGCACACATACAGATATAAACATAAATATGAACGTAAATGTGTATTGCATTACTTACAAGAGGGTAAATCTCTTTTTAAATAGGTGTGTGCTAAACTATATTTTTTCGCATTTACCCGAACAATAAACGCATTTATACATATAAAATATATTCATACGTGTGTGCAATCGTGTGCGTGTAATGTTTGGTCAGACGAAGGTCATCACCTCGACCTTGCGCTTGAATATACTCGCACACCGGCCCACAAACAGACCGTTCGGTAACTTGAATAACGCATGTATAAACATTACTCGTATTCGCGTATACATAAGGTTTATGTATGTATATACATTCGTGTATAACATGATTAGCTACAGTGAGAGTTGTGAACAAATGTGGGGACACACCGGTAAGTAAATTTAAAAAGCGTTCAATTATATCGCCGTTGGTTATATTAATAAAAATTAACAATGTCACGCAATGTTTATATTCAATGTCTTGAGAAACGAAAATACTTTCCAAATTATTTTCAATACAAAATTTACATCTCCTAAATTCATATAACACAACGAAAAATTCCATTACATGTGTAAGTTCAACAGGTTGTTGCACGTTTCCCTTTTTTTTTTCTCCTCCCCCTAGTGAGGATCACTCGCGTCTTGCGAGCAGTCACGAGAGTTTCCCCCGTGTTGAAGTTAAGGAGGAAAAAAAGGAGGAAAAAGTAGTAGAGAAGTAAAAAAAAAAGGGAAAAAGCTGGAAGTAATAAGTGAGAGAAAAGGGCGAGAGCGCATGAGGTGGTGAAGCAAGAGGGCGACGTACATAGGTGTGTAGTTGTAATGTATAGATATATGAAGAGAAGAAAAGAGTAGTTGCGTTAACTAGCGGCGCGACGTGGTTGGATTTATGAGCGGGACTCTGGCAATGGTCCAGCAGCAGAGTTAGCATTTATCCACGAGTTCCTTTTCACGAGACGCAATGGACTATGCACTATGGTGTTATATGTGCCCTTATTCACTCTCTACATCTCACTTTTATCCATTTATTTTCACCATTCCCCTTTCACTCTATTTCTCCTTTTCTATATTACCTTATAGAGCGTTAAATTATGCACAAAAGCTTTTTACAACCTCGCGAAAATCTACGTTGTCTATGGGGTTGTGTGGTGGTATTGTGCATTGTTCGTCTGTAGGGATTGGACAAGAGGGTGGATGTATATGGAAAGGGTTTTCCTCATATTCAACTCTATTATATGAATATATGTCTATAAATCTGCCAATAAAATTTATATTCTTCAAAATGAAAAGCATCATCATACGAATTGTGAAATAAAATTTTTTGTCAAGTTGTGAGAATGGAGGATGAAGGAGAAATATGGAATTAATCTGGATTATTTAGTCAGAAGAGGAGACGGTTGAATATGTGAAAGAAAAATCAATTCGAAAATATTTTCCAAAGTTACTGTACAAATTTCCAAAACATCAATTTCATCTAAAATCTCTTCCCCAATGTGCTTCCTCGACAAAATAACCGCAAACTAATTTTGTTTCACCATACAATACATTAAAAAAAAAAAAGAAATAGAATGAAAACAAATAAAAAAATTTCCAGTTGAAAATTGGACAATCAAACGTCCCCTGATTTGGGCTGAAATACAAAATGACATGAGAAAAAGGTAAGCATAAATGGAACAAAATAAAAGAAGAATAAAAATAAGGCGAGTATAAACAAGAAATGATAAAGGCAGTGAATACGAGTGGACGAAAAGTGAGAGAGAAGTGACGGGACGAAGTATAAGACGAGTGGTATATATACTATGTAAAGAAAAGAAAGAGGGGCTTTAAGAATACGGTAGCCCGAGCTAAGTTATATTTGATGCGTTGATAATTAGTTTTCAAGAGAGGGTCCGGCCTCTACCTCTCTTTTTTTCTTGTCATTTTTTTTTATCTCTCCACACCCCACCGCGCAAGTACACGTTCGTTCAGTTGTGCTCCTCATCTCTTTTTATTCCTCTCAAAAATATATACATACATATACAACTAATGTTTTTTCTTTATTCTCGCAGCCTCAATTCTTCTCTGTTTATATATACACCCTCATATATATGTACACACCAAGTTTTATCTTGGTGTTTCTCTTTCTCTTGTGTATATGCGACTCCAAGTGGAGCTGTCAAGTCGACCATTTGTTTCTCGACGCGCGCGCCCGTTCGCTCGACCTTTCTCGAATTTTAATGCCCTCATACTTGGATTTCGAAGTCTAACGTAACTTATCCCCATCGTGTATTTTTTATTTTATCTTACTTTGTGTATTATCATGACGAGAATAAAATGAGTGAAACAGAAATAATTTATGTATGGTGAGCACAGTGAGCAGATGATTTTGTAAATGAGTTTGGTATTGATGAGATGAGGGAAATATTTCGTCACATTGAAATGAAAGCTCAATGCGTGATAATTCATTTGTGCTGTATAAATATTTAATTGAAGAGTAAAAAAAAAATGAAAACTTCATTATCTCACACAATATTGTTATTTAATTCCATTTATGTGTTTATATATTTATTTTTTTTTTCTCTTCATTTTCCATATTTCTTTTGTTATGTTGCGCATGACGACGTGCAGAATACGCGAGGACAATTCTTGATCATACCGACGTCTCGACGAGTCCTTGGATCAATGTGTGCTTCACTCTCTTTCGCGCGCGAGTCAAGCGTGTTTGTCCTCGGTGAGGCAGCTGTGCGCAACGACGATTGATTCTTATGGATACGAGAAATGAATACGAAGAGAGACGAGTGTGTTTCATATATTCAACGTCAATACAAAAATGATATTTAGTTGTAGAGTGAAACGAATGATGATAACAGTTGGGATATCAATAATGAAGATAATAATATTAATAATGATAATAATAATATTGATAGAATAAGAGAGAGGTGAATGTGATGGAAGACCAAGGCGTACGGCAATCAAGTACACGTTGAATGATTTTCCGCTTTTGGTGCGAGACACGCCATTGTATTTACTTACATTGAAATAAAATCGAGACATAACGGCGACGTGCAGGTTTCTGCCTGCCTTTTACTTCTGTTTACCATACATAAACTCTTCAATTTTTATTGTTGTTTATTTATTTTGCATATTTCCTTTTCTTGCATTGTTAATACAAAGAAATTCTTTTTGTAGATGAGAGAAAAAATTATCTCAGAATGTTTTTTCTAGTGAATTTCTCTGTATTTGGTCAATATAAGAGTTTAAACAAATAAAATTTTTATTTCTGGAATTTTCTCTGAAAAATTAGCAAGTATGTTCCTGAGGGATGGAAAGCCTCCTCTTCTTTCATTTTTATTCACTGTTCCTTACATTGAATCACAATTTATGAAAAAAAGTACACAGCAATAAATCTTTCATCTGCCAAAAGTCTTTCGATTTTCTCCACCATATGAATTTAATTACAAAGGTAGAACGGAGCGATATGAAGAAAAAGAAACAAATCAAGAATAGATCAAGCGTCAAATTGTGAAAATTGATCCCTCATCATCTTCACAATTCCCCTGATACCTCACCCCTGGACATTAGTCCAGCCCTGGTCTTTAGGACTCGTATGTAAATGCGCAGCTATATTTAGACCGGTATCCCCAGTGTATATAAAACACATACAAAGCCCAACACGAGGGATATCACTTGAGTTTGTTTGAGTGGATGTATGAGTATACACACAGACATGCGACGATACGAAGTTTGTGTCCGCGTGCGCCTACGCTATATTCACAAGATGAGAGGGAGAAGAGATTGCACATGAACATGGGAGTATTGGTGGTTGAGGAGTACGCGAGCAAATGAGAAAGAGTCAAGACAGAATGGCGTTGAGAGAACGTGATAGAAAATATTTTCTGCTGTGATGGTTGAGACGTGCGGTGAAACGACGAGGAGAAAGAGGAGAAGCAAGAGGAGAGCGTGCGTGCGTGCGTGCAACTCCTGGGGACTCGTCAAACCGGTTACCCACGCGGCCGACACCAACTCCAACACCCTCTCTTCACTCGTTGCTGTATCCTCCGTCGTGTATACCGTCGTACAGTATATATAGAAGGCGCATCGACGAGCTTTGACAAGTGAGATGGGAAATGCGCAATTTAACTGAGGATAGAATGAGACAAGAATGAAAGGATACAACGAAACATTTCCTCCTTTTTTTTTTCATTATTTTATTTTATTCCTTTCTTTTTTTACTTGCCTCTCGTCGCTTCGAGGTCTTTGCTTCGTTTCTTTCTTCATTTTATTTATTTATTTATTTGTATGTTTTTTTTTTACGCGCTACAGTTCTCGATCGTTTTCCACAGACTGTCAGATGTGTGTGCGCGTACATATGAGAAGAAAATGTACAAGTTTAAGTATGGGCAATGAAATTTTAATGAACGATTAAAATGTATTGATTTGAATTGGGAGTTGTGAACGAAATGGGATTATGCAGGAATATTTATTTGATTGGATGATGAAATTGTTGCAAAGTGTTGAGGCACAATTTTACTCTTCATGATGAAACTGAGAATTGTGGTCAGATTGCGAAATGTTATTGAGATTGAGCTTTTGAATTATTACACATGACATTTTTACCCTGCACCAATATTTCTACATCTTTTCATGGTAATTTTCGAAATGCCTTGTTGATTTGATTCAATCCAAAGACTCAACATCTGTGAATTGAACTTCAAAGGAACTTTTCATCACTTACGCTCCATTTTCATATTGTTGAATCCTTCAACGTATCATCCGTCATGCAACTGGGTCAATTGATGAACTTTTCGGATAAACCAAGTAAGGAGTCCAATTATTTCACAATTACTCGTTAAACGAAAAAGTTTTGCAAAACACCTTCATCATATTTCAAAAATCCCCGAAAATCTCTCCGACCAATAACGAATTCAATGATTCTCCGTCCCCAACTCAACAAAGTCAATACCCTATTTGTTTTTCTCCATCATAAATCGATTGTGTCAAACCCTTTGTCATTGCCCATGCGCTTCATATATTTAGTCGAAAATTCGCCAATGTCAGCGAACCCAACGAGCTATATATAAGAAGAAAGAGAGGGCCCAGCTGTGCCCGTGACACGGAGTAACCTTGGCGCGAGCGCGTCGTGACATGCAGCCACATGGTATACATATACATATATATGCATCTTTTTCACATAAATATAAATACAACAAACTTTGATATACCTGACGTAACGTAAAAGAGAAACACCGAGAAAATATACATCACGGATAAGAGAAGAGCAACAGAGTGACGCGTGGGTGCCACTGTGTAAAACGTTTACGCCTTATGTTCCTCATGTTCTATGTCCATTTATATATACAAACATTTATGTGTATGTTGCCTACATAACACACCCGCGTCAACGTATATTTATGGCCGAGTGTATACTGCCCAGATCAAGGAATACCATGAATTCTCGTTGACGTCGCGTCCTCATCCTGATAATTGCTACTGTGTACATTGCAAAAAGATTTTATACACGTTGAATTATATACCTAACCTATCACCCAAGTCTTCCGCAGTCCGCGTTCATTGCAACAAGACATTTAACTTTAATACAGACATGTGGATGTATATGTGTGCGTGTGTACAACGCACACATATCATTGAGTAATTAATTTCTATCTATGGATTTGACTCCATGTCTTAAATTAGAGAAAATAATTTTAGGAGAAAAATAGCTTCCGGTTTATTGATATTGCGAGATTTATTTGGTTGATCGGAAGGGAAGGATGAAATTTTAAGGAGTTAGAAAACGCTGATTTCCATTAGTATTGTCACTAATCAGCGACTTATTTTCTTAGTTTTTTAGATTTTATCAGATAGCGATGTGGAAAATGAAATTTAGAATACTTCTATGTATGTTATTAGTAAATTCAATTGAGGGAATATACTAATTTGCATTACATTGGAATAAATTGTTGAGCTGAAGTAAGACCAGGGTAAATAAGTACAATAATTAAGCATTCGTAAAATAGTTTCATATTTCACATGCACTTATTAAAAAAAAAAAGTATTAGAAACGTGTGTCTAATGAACAGAGGGTTGCAGGAGGGCAAGTACAGTATATTCGATTCCATCGTTATATTGTTCATGTTTACCGCAATAACTTCCAGAATATAACGTGCAGCGCGGGTAGATGGAGGAGCTCAGGGAGTTTCCGAAGAGGGAAATAATGACAGGCCATGACTCGTTAGGTATACACCAACACTCGTAGAAATATAGAAAGAAAAAGAGAGAGCAACGGATAAGAGAATATATATATAAAATATCTGAAGTGCAAGAGTTAAAATATGAATCAGTGGTTTAAGAAATGAGATGAAAGTAGCAACAGTGTGAGGCAAAAAAACAGTCTCTACGACCGTTCGTTCTTGTGTTTCGTATCATAATAATGATGATAATGATAAAATAAAAGCGAAAGAAAATATGACAGAATAATAAAAAATGAAGGAAAAAAAAATTAAAGGAAAATCCAGGGCGCACCTGTGGCCAGCGGGTAACACTTTACTACTTCGATGATGTAAACATGAACGTAAATGAGAATAAGTGGCTTAAGACTTGAGAAAATTGCACAGAATAGACTTCAATTTATGTTTGCTTGTCTGGGTGTACAGACATTGTTGGGATGCGATGATTGATAATATTTTTTGTATGTAAAATTATTTGTATAGAGAGTTGAAAATTTAGTGGATGATTTAGGAATGATGTAGTGACATTTACTGGACTGTACGATGATAAATTATGAACTGTGGATGAGAAAAATGACAGCTAAATGTATGTGAGGAATTATCAAGTATTTGATGCAAAGAAAAGTCATATAGAATTGAAAATAATCATTTGAGAATTTATTTAGTTCCATTGGGGAAAAAATTCTCCTTTTTCATATCTGCAAGTGTAATTATTTTTTCAATAAAAAGAAAAAAGTGCCAGTATTCATCGAATCAGAATTAAATGTTTGATATAGAAAGATTTTGCCTAAAAAAGTTGAAATACGTTTCTAAACATTCACCATTATTTTTAATATAAATAATTATTCCAACGTTATTTCTACGCCATTGGAAATTTGTACCGTTGTGGATTTCTAAGATTTTTTTTTATCTGGCTGAAAACCAGAGACTATTCAAATTTAACTTAATAGAATGCAGTGAATTGAATTATCACATCATGGGACTAATACAGTAATCGCATCAGCAGCAATGTGCATAACACTTCATCGGTCTATGTCCGCCTACACAATCACGTATACGCCATAAATATAAATTTAATCAAAAGAGGAAAAATAAAAGAATGAATAAATAAAAAAGACTCATCTCTTTATATAAATGTTATCGGAATACATTGTACGTGTATGTTATTTGTATATACGAATGTATTAATCCGGATATAATTTACAATTGACATATACAGTGCACAGTGAGTTATTTAGTTTGAAAAGAACAGGACACACACGAGGGCGCGCAAAGTTCTACTGCGCGTGACGGTGAAATATCATTTATCAAGTGTCAAATGCACCCACACAAACCAACAGTGTCAAATCTATAAATGAACTCTTGAAAGTGTTACCATAAAGTGAGAACAGTGAGAGAAAAGAAACGAGACGATAATTTAATAATTAAAGCCAAGAAAAAAAAATCTTACATAATGTTAATGAGATATTTCTCGATGAAATAATAAAAAACCTCCCCGGGGAAGAAAATCAGGCGAATTAAAATCAAAAATTCATCTCCACGCCGCTTTCATCAACAAACGAGAAAACTTGACAGTAATAAAAAACGTTTCTTGCAAAGCCAATGCGACCCCAAAAAGCAGCAACGAATTTCTCTTTGAAAATACATAAGCACACACTACAACAATTCCACATGGCCCTAACACATCCAAATGACACAACTGCACATAAACACACATACACAAAGGGCAGAAGTTCATTCGCATCATTATTGTGACTGTGTGTTGCTGTACTGGCAGTACCAGGATCAAAACCCGATTGTTGTGTGTACCGTTGAGGGTGCGGGAGGGTATAAATATGAGGGTTAAGCGGATAAACCAAAAGCCATAAGTACATCGTCGCTCTTGCTATATCACACACGCATACCTACATCTATACATATACGTATGAAGATTAAAAGAGTAAAGATGAGTACATTTACATACACATCCTTCAAAGAACGCCACGAAATGTACATCGTGCGTGTATTCAAAGGCATAATAATGCGTATCTACTCAACTCACTACGTACGAGGGCATAAACACGGACCATTATACACACATAAAAGCCATCGCGTTCGTGGCGAGGTGAAGTTCATTGCCTCCGCGCGCGATGCAGCCCGCTCTTCTCCTCAACAACTATCTCTTTTTCTCTTTTACTTTTCTCCACCCAGTCTTTTTCACTCGCTCGCTTTTACTCCTCAACGTCCCTTTACTCACTCGTATCTGTGTGATGGTGAACGCTTTTATATACCTATGTATCTTCCCTGCATATAAATATACATATATTTATGTTTATGTTTTGATTGTATGTGAATACGCACACATTAATGTCAGTTGGAAGTGAAACACACGTGATATGTGCGCGTATTCTTCTATGTGTGTGTACACATGATTCGCGTTAACTGGCCTACCATATCTTCTTCAACTGTGAGGGCAAGTGTGCGCGCTTCTTTGTGAATGTGTGAGGATATATTTATGTAGATATAGATGGATTTTTATGTGTGTCTGGGTGTGTATTAACTGGTCACGTGCTTGCGAGCGCGAGTTTACTAAGCACGTTAAAATTGTGAGTAAGTGGCTGGTCACGAGCACACACGACTGCTCAAGTTAGAATTGATTGTTGGAGTAATGGAGGGTTTTTTTGGGATGTAGGTGAGGGGATTGTCTTGGATTTTGTTTGTGGTTGGATATTAGGGAGAGATGGGATTGGAGAAGAACTTTCTTGGAGAGATTGGAATAATTTTTCTAACTTTTCGAAATGGCTGGTATGATATGTAGAAATGTTTTCCGTTGATGAGAGTAAGGTTGAGTTTATTAGTTTTCATATGGGATAGTCCATGGTGTGAACTAGAACCAGAAGAATATCTTGGTCACTTTTTCTTTTTTTAGATATTTTCCATTAGTAATTTGAGAATAAGTAAAAACTAAAATACCCTTATTTTCAGATTAAAATCAAATTGATACTACTAGTATTAGAAGTCACTAAAAACCATAATTTTTGACAATATCAGATGTTCCGCACATGAAAAATTAAAAAAACCCTTAATCTATTAACCAATTTTTCTAGTTTACCCTAAAAAGATGAATGAAGAAGATTGATGAGAAATTGAAGATTTACTGTTCGACATAGTATAGACATGTTTATGTATATATCAATGCACATATTAAATTATATGAGCATAAGTAGGTGGATTACGTTTGACTTGACAACGCAACTTGCAACCATTTGCTTATACTATTCCTCTCCCTTTACCACCTTCATCTCAGTTCGTCGATAGACCACAATATTTCCCTCTGGTTGCGCGAGTCGCGCGAGAGCAATACAGAAACACAGTGGCACGACAGTGTACACTGCATATATACATGTGCATGCGAATAATAAAACAGGGAAAGAGCAAATGTGTATACCGTTTGGTGGATTGAAAAGGGACGAGGAAACTGAACGTTGTGGCGCAGCTTATGCGCCCTCGGGGCACCATTATATGGTAAATCGTTCCGTCTCCTTTCCACCATTTCTCTTTACTCTTTTGCTATCCTCTATGCGTACATGTATGCATCAATATTTACCATCTCACTTCCTCTTTCGTTTCTTCTTGCTCATGTACGTTCAAGAATCCCCCACTGCATGCAATTGTGTTCATCTTTTTTTCTTGTGCATGTACACTCTGCGTCTTCCTCTAACCTTCAATTTCACTATACTTCTCTCTCAAACTCACTTTTCTCCTCTTTCACTTCTCTATCTCTCATCTCCCCACCACTACGACTTTACGATATAGAAGTTGTGTGTGTACATGTGTATTTCACTCGATTCCAACACACTGCTGATGCAACGTCGTCGCACAACTCGGCCTTACAGTTGAGCACCAACTCAAACTCTTTATCTCACTCTTTCTTTATGTTTTTCTGCACTACCGCGCTTATTTCATCTTGATAACTCTCCGATGGTTGCAGGGTTTGTATTGATGTGAGTGTGTGTAACCTCTTGGTCTTTTTTTTTCGATCTATGATTTTTATATCTTCGTTTTTGGAGAGGTTTTTTTCGTTATTTGTCTGAAGTTTTGGCTTTCATTGTGATAATCACATTTGTCAGCTTTTATCTCCCTCATATTTCCTCCTTGGGGTTGTAATAAACAAAGTTTCACGTACTCTTGTATTAATTTTTGTGATTGAGTATTTTTTATACCATATATTTAGTCTGTTGAATTTATTTCCTTCGCTGAGTAATAATTTCCATCAGTTCATCCATCCGGTTCGTTTCATCTCGATATATCGATCCTTTAAAAGCCTCTCAATTGTCTCATGCTTGTGGAAACCCCCGTCGCTTCTTGATATTCGCCTTATTAAATTGATCAGCATCTTTGTGAATATTTTACTTTGATGACGATACATTCCATTCCTTTGATGATACATCGATTTAATTTCATTATTATTGTTCATTATTGTACAGAGATAAATTTATCAACTTACCTATGCACAATGGATAAATATTATTCATCCCCAATTGAGAAAAATTCACAGATCAATTTTTATAAATATGTCAAATAAAACAAAAAAAATTGAAATTCCCCAAAATTTTTTCAACTTTCCATCTTTCCCACTTCCATTTTCCTTCCACAAACACCTCGATACCATCCCTCGTTAATTTCTTAGTAAACTAAATATTCACCATGACATCACCCTGAGGGTATCGTCACACACATGTGTACACAAACAACCATATGTAAAAGTCTATGGTTTAATGCACTGCAGGAACTTTCCATTAAATGACAGACACATCTTCACACATGTCTAACATTCATCCTATTTTTATTTCCCAACAATTATTTACCCATTAAATCATTAATAATTCATCCATCCATTTATTTATTTATTATTTTTTTCCATGGCAACATTCATCTTACTTCACAATGTTAATAAGAATTATTGTTTATGGGTGTAACAGAAGTACTATATCGATTCTTTTTCCCTTTTTCATTTCTCGTGTCTCAAAGTGGAAGGCGTGTGCGTAAAACGATATTTAACTTTGCGAACATTTACAGCATTGAGATCGAACGTAAGAGAAGAAAAAAAAAGGAAAAATATGTAAAATGTGTATATTGTACGTAAGTAAATGTGAATATACTTGCACATATACATTCATGAATATATTTAATACACATATATATGTAGTTACACCAACCGTCACGGCTATTTAAACGCAGTATGTATTCATGGGGCACCGATGACTTATGGCGTGCTAAAGCATCGAGTGACTTAACTGGCTAGTAAACTTATGTATATGTACATACATTGCAGGCATTATATTCGTACAGAACTTTACGTTCATATCGATATTTAACTCAGTGGTAGAGGTGGAAAGTGAGAAAAAAAAACACGAAAAAATATTAATAATGAACGAAAGAAAAAGTCTCAGTAAAATTATAACAAAGCATTGATTAATTTTTAATGGAATGTTAATGGACTGCAATTGAAATTGGTGATGAATTGAAATACGTGTCGTGTCATGAAAGAATTTTTCATGGAAATTATTAATCTCTTAATACTGTGGCTTTTTATACATGTTATGGTTTATGATGTACTTGAAATTGAAGTTGTTGATGAATTATGATGAATGGTGATTATTGAGTTGTGTAAAGTTTATATTTAAATTTAATATCATAAATTTTAATGTTGAATTCATTACGATGTTGAGAGACAATTTATCAAGAGGGGGGTATTGGATTATTTTTTTACTGCAATAAATTACGGATATACATTGCACTTCAAATTGTCACACTATTAATTACATCCAATAGATAGAGACAAGAAGATTCTAAAATGTGTACTTGAAATTACAATTTTTAGTATAAAAATAATTTTCATTGACTTTTCTTCATTTTTTCAGTTCACTGAAGAAAAAATTCAATGAATGAAAATTCAAAATAATTCCACCACTCTGAACAAACATACGCAAATGACATTTTCACATTCTCTCATCATTTTATTGTGTCAGTCAAAAATTGACTTTTAAATGTGACAGGCCAACAGTGCTGCTGTGTACAATTCATGTAACATGACGAGCATATGTACAAGCTCAGTTTAATATTATTATTAAAGCATTGTAGTACTGACGATATATTGAATTGGTTATGTATGTACGTGTACATATGTATAAAAGAATATATAGTCTGCACCGTTGGCGCGTGCTCCAATCTACCACTCGCGCTTGCATTCACGTTACACACAAACGTTCGTGCCTCTTATTATATTACATGTTATTATCTACTTATCGAGTTATATTGTCCATATTGACTTCATTGAGACTGATATGCCGCATGTTTCAACCACTACATACATCATACAATCATAAAATAGCAGACATACACAAACCCATTGCACTTGGTCATCGTTCTTTCTACTGTAAGTACAATAAGTAAAGGAGAAACGCGAGAACATCACAAAAGAATAAAAAAAAAAAAAAAAACCGATAAATTTTGTTTTTTGTCGCACGAGACATATCATTCTGATAATGAATCCTTTTACATTGCTCCCTTTCTATTATGTAACCCTCCATTCGTACATTCATCATTGTCCTCATGTATCAAATTATTTTCCACTGAAAGTCATGCTGATCCCTTTCGTAGAAGAATAAAATATTTGTAGAAATATATTTTTACAACATTGCCACTTTTTGTTTTGCTTCAGATGTATCAAATATTTGAATAAATAACAAAATGTAACAAAATCTCTACAATAAAAATAATATTCATCAATAATGTGCTCTGTGTTTTTTGTCAATTTCTTTCAATATTTCCTAACTCAACCACTGGAGTTACTACAAATTTTCTTATAAACGCGCGGCACATACGTTAATTAATGCAACAACGAAGCGGAATGAAGTGAAGAGCACGAAAGGGCGACGAGATCGTGGCCGTGGGGTCGCTCGTAGATTAATTTCACTGACAGGGCAACTGCAATACATATGAACTCCATCATCATCATCATCATCATCGTCATCATTATCATCATCGTTGTAATCTTGTATCTTTCACAAACTCTCCTCTCCTCATGTTTGCAGTTTTTCAGCAAGATATACAACACACTGTGCCCTGCCACAAACTTGAAGAATGTGCAATCATTCGTGTTTATATACCACTTCGTGGGCTTCTTCTTAGACTCGACTCGTCTCTTCTATAATATGCCGCTAAAGTAATACTATACGTGTCCCTACTATTTTTTTTTTACTTCAGTGCGCGCAAACATCAAGCTATATAAAATGAGAAATGTACATACGAGAGAAAAAGATACAGCGACAGGGGTTGTAACTCAATACATGAGAGAATATACACCTTATGTATATATTCATATATATATGTACATAGTCATGTGTGTGTGTGTGTGTATGTGTACATAGAAGGGCACACGCCACACTTGTGGCATGTGCCAGTCAGTCTACCACTCTTGGCTTTTTCTACTGCTATCAATCTTACTTTTTTCCAACAATCTCAGTTATGATAAAAATGTCGTAGTTTTCTTGAATTTCATCAGGGGATTATTTATTTATTGAATGAGCAACATTCTGGTTAGAACATTGACCAATGTTTGTATTTATGGGTGTTTGGGAAGAGGGAAAGATTACACAGGGATGAGAGATATTTGGATTTTTCGTGTTTGTTGGAGTCTGAAGATGCTTGGAAGAATTTCAGGGAGGTGGTTTTTGGTTTAATCGGTGAGGAAAATATTGGAGGGGATAATTAGTTGACAGAATTTTTAAGTGAATGGGGAATGAAAATGTTTTTTGTGTAGCATTGGAAATGTTTTTGTCAGGTGTGGATATTCGTGTATTGGATCAAGGAATTTTATTTCAATGGATCCTTCCATTTTATTGGTAGTTACTGAACAATTCTGTAATTACATTTCAAACCTCTCAAATACCATTAACAATATTTAACCTTTTCCACTCAATTTCTCCATGTCTGTACATTTTCAAAATACAAAACATGCTCAACTGAAAGTGTTACCAGGACTTTGTATTCAATTTAAAGAATAAAGTTAACTCGATAAAATTCAATCGAGTTAATGGATTAGAAGGAGTTTCATTGAGTTAAATTGCAGGTTTTAGTTAAATGAAATTCTGGGTAACGTGGAAATGGATGAAAAAGAGAAATAAATAAAATGAAAGCATGAAGAAGTTGGCACAAAAGTATATATGAAGCGCACGAGTGTGTACGCGTGGCTCGCTCCTCGTGGCGCGTGACGAGTGCTAAAGTAAGTGGCTGACTTGAGACGCCAAAGTTGTACGTTCCCCAACTCGTCGTACGCTCGCACAGGTGTGCGAGCGTAATCGCGATGTCACGGACGAGTCACGCCCGCCTTCTTTCCTCGTTTTCCTTTCGCACAATTGCTTTCTTTCATCTCTCTTACTTTTCGCTTCTTCAACTCTTTATATACATACATGAATTTATATAGCTATATACACATGACTTCTTTAGCACTGCTGATGCAACTCTGCAATATTCCTCCTGTCTCACTCGTTCCTTTTCGTCTCGTTTCACAAACAGTGTGTGCGCCTGTACACCTTTTTGCTTTTGCTACACAGCATACCCGTAATATCTTGTTTTATATGCTCCGTGACTGTTACAGCCACTCTCAAGTTAGCCTCATTACCTTCTTGTTGCATCTTACAAGGTGCATCAACAGCAACAAACCCGGTAGCCGCGCCTCCTTCCACACATATACAATACACACACAAAGACAAACAGCACATTTCTTATCGAGTGATACCAATTTGCCACGTGAGTATCGCGGATGAAAACTCTTTCAAGACCGCAAACTTGGAAAACACTCGACTTCATTTTTCTTGCATCAAAAAATTCGAATGAGCGAACATGAGAAAAAGCGCTGTACCAGTGAACATATAAATGTAAGAAAATAAAATGTGATAAATAAAATGTAGCAAAGAGAATGAATAAATAATTTGTATGTGCAGATAAATTTAATAGTTAATAACGGAAATTGAAATTCTACAAACATTAAACAAAACTGTTGTTTGCACGTGATGAGCGGATAATGATGATAGTTGAAGAATATTTGAAAAAATGAATGAAATAATTTTTTAATTCTTCAACGCGAGAAATGATCTTTCGTGTTATTTATGAATACACAATTGTGTTTGTATTGCGTGTTTGTAAAATAGCACGTGCATATTTATAAACCTGTAAAAATCCTCATTGCAATTATTATCCTCATACATTTAACTGCGCAAGTTGATAAATAAATCTAAAAAAATTTCTTTATACCATACCAACACCCTACCATAAACATATTCCATTTTAGTGCCCTTTAACCCATTCTTTTATCACATTTCCGTAAATTATTTCCAACGGACAATGCTATCAGGTGAAAAATCTCATCCGGTTGAAGGGGCGCGTGCAAGAATACCAGTCGCTTCAATTGCGAAGTAATTCAAAGCGCGCGCGTCGCTCATTTATCTACGTAAATTTATACTTCGCCATATTTTTCTTTTCCTGACACTGGAAAAATTTTCTGTAGATCACTCATCAACTTACGCTTGATGTCTCATTAATTTTATCATTAAATATCAAGTGGATACACATCCGCATATTTATAAATGTGATATTAAATAATACACTGGCACGCGTACATAAATACCAGAGAGTAGAAGGGAGTTAGAAATATTTAGATAAACGGTAGCTGAGTACACATGTGCAATACATAGTGTTTGATAATTACATCGACTAACCCTAAAGTCTGACCCCCAACATCAGTCAGACATTGCACGTCAGTTCTGTAATGCAGAATGCAGAATAAAATTGTAGAAACCAACATCACATGTAACATTATAAGTAAAATACTTTTGCCATGTGGTTTCATGATGAAGAGGACATGAAGATTCAAAGTCATCCACCCTAAGATATGAACTGTGCATGTGTGGTGTTATTACATGAGGGAAGTGCGGGGGTGAAAAGTGAGAATAGTTTAGACTGCAGTTTGGAGGGCACACGCGTGCATGTTGTGGGCGGAGAATGAATGCGATATCATGCAGCTATGATGTGCTAGGGCGACTGAAGTCATCGAGTGACACACGCACGACTACCACGCTTCGTGTGGTCATGGTTGAGGAAACAGGAGTTGTAGTAGTTTGTACGATGATATGTTTACAGGCGAGATATATAGAGACGAGGAAATATGGTGAACCAGGGAGTGAGAGGATGAAAAAATAATGCACCAAGTGAACAGTCCGCGAAAAGGGTCACGCTTCGATTCCATGGATAAGTAAAGCGAGATAAAATTGTCTCGTATTATTATTTTTAATTTGATATTTAGAATTTTGCTCGAGGAAAAAAATAAATCATAAAATTGTGTGGACTATTATATTCCAATCTTAATAGATTAACGTGATTTCTTGTGCCAGAAGTCAATTCAAAAAGTCAATCTTCAATGGAAAATATCGGATGAATTTTTAGAATAATTCAAACGTTACTTTTGGAAAATTAGTGAGCTACGATGGTTGTTTCAGATAGATCAAGAATGATCTCACGATTTGGATGAATGCAACAAGTGAATTTATAATTTACAATGAAGTATCAATCATCAGTGGGATATTCAGATGATCCAGATGAAATTAAATGTTCAAGATATTATTCGCGTAGCATACGCAAGTCTTGTTATTATTTACATCAGTAATGTCGAATATTAAAAACAATTTACTCGATCCTGGACACACACATATATATTTACAATTAAAAAAGATTGTTATCTGGTTCTTTGGTGCATTAGTACGTGCGTTAGTTCAAGAACATTCATATGAAATACACAAGTACTACGTGGTGTTGTAACTGACATTCAGGAACGAGTTCGTACCTGTAATAACCATATATACACAAGACTATGTGAAGCTATAATAAATGTTATGAAGTAGAAGAGAACCCGGTCTTAGCTATATACGAAAGAGTCTATGATGGTCATCTTCGTTACTAATTCCAGACAATTATTGTTGGTTCACGTTTATAGACGGTAGGTGGAGTCGTTTCAACTCGACGATGTCATCCACTCGCCATTGTATCCAACTTTGTGGACGTGGTGTCTTATTATTCTTTCGTGACGTTGCGTTTCGCAAATTTTTTTGTTTTCTCTTCATCGCTGCATCAACGTTGAAGTCATGAGTTTCTATTGGTCTTTGTGTCAGTGGCGTTTATTCTTTCTGTTTATACACGTTGGAAAAGCTTCAAAGGTTGATAAAACTGCAACGCTATGGTTGGTTCGTGGGTCTGATCATTTTCACGATAACTCTCGTCGTGTGAAAACTCTACCAAGTTTCATGCGACCTCAATTACAAGAAGTATCAACGAAACGTTTGCAAGCACCTGGATAAAGCTCTTGTGCACTGTACCATTTGTATAGATATATTTATGATGAATAAACCCGCCTCATCGTACTGTTCACCATCGTTTGGCTTCAAAGTTTATCCAGACAATTTTTTTACGACTTTATCTTGTTCGTGTTGGAGTTTGATGAGTGTCGCAATTACGATGGATCTGAAGCAGTAATGAAGAACTTAAGAGTACAAATATAGCGTTGGTGGATGGCTGGATGAAATAAAGATGGATGAAGGAAAACTGTGGATAATTCTTTTTCTTCAAGAAAAATATGATTCTTGAAACTCGTTTCTTCACGTATATTTATGTGTACTTTTTTGATGTTGAAGAGGTTTTCAGAGATGGCGCACGTACGTATTTACTTTACCTTGAACTTCATTTCTATTTTTTTTTTCTGGAAGGAGAAAAGAAAATGAATGAGTATGTGTGTGTGTTTATGTTGGTTTGGTAGTGGGAATGAAGTTTATACGATGCTGCAGTTGACTTGGCTCATTAGCGAGTATAGTAGGACGTTCAAAGCTGTGAATTCATGAGACGCTGCATTAAAAGTTTTGTCAAGACATTTCCTCTTTTTATATGATTGACGATGATAATAATTTTCAGTTGAATTCTTATGAAAATATTTATATTGTGAATCTTATATATTTTATTTGCATATCATACAGTGAAATTAATTAAATTTTTATCTGTATTCAATAGTATACGTCAAAGTGGATGTAAATTTATTGTTGGAAGGGAAAAATCTAGAAAAAAATCTGGGCAATGTTAAAATAATCAACCCATCAAAATTTTCTCGATAAAATTTTTCCAAAAAATTGGGCATTCGTATGACTTTTCATGTAATCGATTATGAAGATATCGTTAAATAATCGTATTTGACGAATGGCCGCATTCATTTCACCCCATTGCAATGTAATTCGCGGGGGATCCTGATGTTATGTTTGTATATAACCAAATGGAAAATGTGGACACGTGTTACGCGCAAATTTCTGCGCAAACATACACTGTGATATCAAATGACACTCGTGCGACGCGAAGGAAAAAAAAGTGAAATGATATAGGAAAGGGAAAAAAATGGGAATATAAACGTCAGATGGTATGATGTACCTGTGAGCACATGGCGATATATTTATAGCATATGGTTGGAAAAGCGGATCCAACTATTGAACAGATGACAGAACTATATCAGACACGAAAGCTAACACCTACTTATATTATTTAAATAATTTTTAACGATGTAGAGTTGAATTACATGAAAATGTGGCGTTAGTGGTTGATAAAAACTTGCGATTGATTATCGTATGAAAGAGTTGCGCATGAAAAAATATTTTAGATGCGTTCAATCAGTGAAAATTCATTTTCAAAATTGTGCCGGATGTCGTTGAGGAAAATTTAATATCCTGACATTATTAGAAAAATCTAAACTAGAAAAAATTAGTGATTTAGTTAATTAGAGAATAGTAGATGACGGCGTGCGCATTTTCAGTGGGCGGAGCTTATTTTAGATGAAAAACGAGCTTAGTTAAAAAAATTTTAGAACATTGAACGAAAATTAAGAAAAATTTATCGACTAGTAATGAATTTTTCACAGATGCTACACAGTAAAAACTTTTGTTCGAATCGGCTAAGAAATGACTGGATTTTATGATTTCCTATCGACTTACAAGCAAAAATGTCTACACGATATGGAGCATTGTTCCTCGTAGAGTTTAAAACCGGTTAGTAAAAGTTTGATGAGTATCGCATGTGAGAAATTGGAATCTTCGATGTTATTGATTTAAAATTTGATACGTACTTCAGTTTATACACCAAGAGGATCAACAGCGCGCGCATTGTGAGTGGGCGGAGCTTATGTCGAATACGGAACAGGTTGTTGCTCAATGCATAAATATTTTTCAAATAAAAATAAAAGAAGAAAAAAAGATCTCATCTCTGATGTAAAAACTATAAAACACGATGAATTATTCAACCAACCTCTCACAACTGATAATTGTCTCTTGTTTTTTTGTTAAACAATAAATTAATTAATATAATTCTCATTAATTAATTTTATTCCGTTCCTGTCAATTTATGACAAGTGAAAAAAAAAATTATATTTGTCTCCGCCTTACAATTTATATTTCTCTAATAGAGATAATTGAACGAATAAAAAATAATTCTAATTGCGAGGGCGTTTTATACATTTACACTCTTTCACAATACGTACACATCCTCCTTTTACACTTTTATAGCCAGCTGTGACGATACTGTTCGGCTTTACGACTTGTACGCACTGGAAAAAATTTGTAGCGATGAAAAATTTAAGCAGAACGAGGTCTTTGGCAAATTGTCGTTCATAGGTCATGCGCAAACACCAACCGCGTGTATATTGCCATCGTTTAAAGTCAACTAACATAGAACCACCAAAGCCATTATCTGTATCGTCAAACTATAATGACCATTATTGTTATCATTGTATTTACAGTGAATGCCAATGTCTGTCAGTATGAAAAGGAATACGAATGCGAAAATAGTCTTGGCCTCATTTTCTCAATGGCTCCGATTCTTCTGTGCATATAATTGATCGTTAAACCATGATGACTGACTTGTTATTTAAGTATTTACCAGGAAACACAAGTAGAAATGCAGAAAAAGAAAAATCACATATATAATCCAACGATTTATCGACAGATTGATGCAAAAATTGTCACACTTGATCTAATTACCAAAGTTTATCTCTTCATCTCCATTTCATCATTAACCCCACCATAATTAACGCATCAAAGAATTAACAAACTGTTCATCATTTATTCTTTCACAATTCTGTTTAATTGAATATAAAATTAGAGGAAAACTTCATTTTCATAGGTCAAAAAAAAATAGAAAAATTGTATAAATAATGAGAATGATCGTGGGATCTACGATTAATGGTATTCATCAGTTAAAGTATTATATTGGATATCAATCTAGGCATGTACACGGAAGCTCAGTATTGAATGACAATCGGGTATTGCGATAGTGTACAGCGTGTGATCATCATCAAGGAGGAGGTATTATACAATGGGACAGAGTACGATAATCGGCATCGTGGTCACGCTTGGAATACGTGCACAGTCGTTTGATCGGGTCGCGCTTATATAGCTGGTAACAAACAACAGTAGCGTACTATAATACTAATAATAGTAATACTAAAGCAGTAGACGTAGTAAAACTGGTCGTAGAGGTATTAGCAAATCTATTCGAACATTGACTATGCTTATTTATGCAGATCCATATATTCAACGATCGATTGAAAGTCACACTTGTACGATCTGTAAGACAGTTTGACCAATGTACCAAAGCTGAGTATCCAACAAAGCACTTGATAAAATAAACCCTCGGAAGTATTCTCAACATTGATAAATGACTTTGTTGATGTTTTTTGTTAATGTTGTATATTGATATGTGTATATGTAATGGTTATTTTGTCGACAGATCCATTTGGTGAGAGCGTGCATAGTCATCGAGTTAATTATCGAGCATTGATTGGCCGAGGCCACTAGAGCGCGACGTACCTATTTAATCACACCGGAAGTCGTGCGAGAGATCGCCTTCTGTTGATCCATAATCCAAACGATTAAATAGGGTGAGGTATAAATCAGAGTAATGATTTTGAGTGTGTTATTTCATGTTGGTGAATGATGTTCTATCTTTGTTCTATTGTTGTGTACTTTTAGGTTATGTTTGCATTGAATATTGGAAATTATCTTCGGCAGTTTGTCCTGTTTTATTTTGATTTAGTGAAAATGCAGATATTGAAAGCAGAGTGGATTGTTCCATTGGTTGATGAACTTGGAATTGATCAGTTCATCAGATTTCAATTTTTTTCTTACAGATATGGCAATTTATTCAAAAAAATCATTACTTTGTGTATGCTCAAACATGTTGACTTATTGTTAATTGTGTACTCATTCGATGTGTGCATTGATTAATGTATTGTTGAGTGACTAAGCTAATGCATGTTCGACTAATAATGGTATCTCACGTGATAGAATAGGAAATACCATGTAATTGAAATTTGTGTTTGCGAATCAAAGTCATGACCTAACCGTCATCAAAATTGAGGCGCGGTGCATTGATGAGATACGCGAATATAATGGCAACAGGAGCATTCACGCAGTTGATGTACTCGACCGTTGAGCAAACATGTGCAGTCCTGTGCATCCCCTCGCATTTGAACATGTAGACATGCACACATCATCAGATGATGACTCATCCTGCCAATCATCAATTTCATAAAGTCAACACGTCGACTAATTAAAGTATTTTTGGTAGAATCAATGGAGAATGATGGTTTGGATGTGAATTGCAACCAATCGACTGTAATCATAATTTATTTATTTATAATTAGAGACCAAATTTTGAAAAAAAATTACTACAACACATCAGAATCAAATTTTTTGAATTTCGCATCACCAATTCATTTTGCATTTGTGTTTTGAAGTCCATTTTTCCATGAAAACTTTCTTGACAATTGAATGTAAAATTTTTGTGAGACAAAAATACAATTTGACAGATTTTTTTAATGATCGTGTACTACTCACATCGAGCAAAGGATTGAAATTAATTTTTATCATGTAACTCTGTCATAACCCGAATTTGTATGTTTATATACCGTTGCAGAAGATGCGAGAGATTCATTTTGGGTGAAGATGCGCCTGAGGATTTGCCACATGGGATAAAAATAGTCTGAACGAGCAAAATGGCGTGCGATACGTGAAGAGAAAGAGAAAGGAGGACACAGAGGGAGAAAAAGGACCGGACTGGACTCGCTGCAAAGAGCATCGTCCGACTCACGAAACGGAAGTCGCTTTTCGTTCTTATCTGATTTCCGATAGCGTTATTTTTATCATTTGTATTTTTTCATTTTTGTCTTTCTCTTCGTGTCCACATCTCACTCCCACACTTGCTCCTTCTCCTCTCCAACATTCATCCACTCTCATTTTCTTTCTCTGTTTCTGTGTTCGTCTTTTATTCTATTGCCGTGTCGCTCTCCTCTTCGTGATGTCGTCGACGATCTTCGTGAGTTGGTGTGTGCATGGTCCAATGGCCAGCCACGACCAAGTAAAAGGCACAAGGACAGTTGTTGGTATGGAGTATGAAAGAGAAGAGGAAAGAGAGTACAGTGGAAAAAAAGGAAGAGGATGAAGTGAAAAAAAAAAGAAAAGAAACGTACATATACCATATATGGCGGACGGAACTGCCGGGGGCTCAATAATGGGCTAGCGCAACTTTTATAGGTGTAGCAGTCGCCATCGGGTGTATACCGGGAGTCACGTGAAGAGCCAATAAAGACGAACACGACGAGAGCCGAGAGAATTTAGCGAAGACGAAATTACATTCCGGCATATCCGCGTTGACCACATGAGACGAAAATACGCCGAGACTTTTCTGTTTCTATATATTTCTCTGGACATATTCTGTCCACTGTACATACACAATGTGCCAATATTTTTTGCTCATTCAATTTATTCTTCTTTTTCTCGTACGATTGTTCGTGTACCATCAGTGAAAGAATGCGAGGTAGACGAAAATTTTATAACAGAGGAAAATTGCAACAATTAACTGGAGCAATATCTCTCTTCTTCTTTTTTTCCTATTTTCGTGCATCTGTCTGGAATTCACGTTGAATCAAAATTTTTTTCATTCTCTGAGCTTTATCACTGGACAATGCATTGGTATTAAATTAAATACTCCAACGAAGTATTAAGGAAAATCGGATAGAATAATTGATATTAAATTCCTTTCATATTGATTCGTGTACATAAATGAAGAGCATCTGATAAAATTGAAGTTGATGAACAGAATGGAAATTTAATTGCAAACCGTTAAATGAATGTTGATGAAAATAAAATCGAACTAACATATTTGACTGCAAAATATCATTTGAAAAATATTAAAACGTAAAATGAAAAATACATCGCGAATACGAATTGGATTGAAAATGTGTAGAAGCGCTCGCTCATTCGTTTGTATTCGTCCAGCAAAGTTCTGTCTTCAGGTCGGATTTCACGGCTGGTATAGTTGGGGGCCCCCAACTGGCAGCAACACGATTTTATTTATATATTTTTCGTTGAGTCGACGCCAATGGCGTGTGTATGCCCGGTAGCCGGTCTCTCCATCCCACACCTGCAGGTCAGCCCCTGCCTCTCTCATTATCCCAACCTGATCTTTCAAAAGATATACCCGGACTTTGGTTATTTACCAGAGGGGGTCAACGATCAAAATTTCTAAAGGCCACTCGAAACACCTATATTCACTCTACGAGTTTCTATTCTTGCTTTTTACCACCATTCCTTTTCACTACCATCTTTTTTCTATATTTTCTTTTTGCTGGTAATTTTGACGTTGAATTTATAGACTCGATCCATATACAAGCAAAAGATGACATGTTATGCATTGAGCCCTTTTCCTGTCGATCATTCCCATTTTTATGTACATTTCTATTTACAATGGGACACTCGATGAAAACGAATTCTCTTTTGGGATTTTAGATGACAATATCATTCAATAGATCTCAAATAGCTTCGCTTCTGAAGCGTCAAATTTCATTTAAAAAAAATAATTCTAAAGAGGAGATATAAATCATTCATCGTCGATTCATTACAGTTCTGTAATAAATGATAGACATGAAGGATAAATAATATCACACCGCAATGATGAGAACAAATGTGAAGGAATCGAAAAAATTAATTCGAATATCTTATCAGAAGATCCAATCATTTCTCCACATAAAAAATAATAAAAACAAAAACCAGTCCCGATATATTTTTCACGGACAAATATCCCTCACATTCTTCCACTCTTATTCTCTTAAAATAAATATTTCTACCGCTCTTTCCATTTTTATTTCACACTTTCGTGTCACGGTTGAGAGACTCATTTCATTCTTCGGTAATGGGACAGGCCAGAAAAATCTGTTGCTGTCTCCAACACAACATTCACAGTATCCACAATACGAAAGATGTGGTGGATGATGGAAAAGGCAAAACACACAGTACGAACCAACAAGTGACAGAATGAATAAAAGTGAGATGGAGCAAGTAATAAAGAACAACAACAAAACGAAGAAAGTTAAAGAGAGAAGAAACAGAAAGATCGTGCAGTAGTCAGTGGTCTGACTTACGACGACACCTTTCACGGATTAAGCCCACATGCTCGATAATAAACTGTTGCGCCGGCGTAACACGCTGTAACCCGTTGGCATAAGATGCCAAGAGTGAAACAGAGATAGTGAATAAGGGGCGTGCCAGGTTACCGATAAAACTAACAAAACATCACATCGGAAAGAAGAAAAAATGAAACAACGATTAAATCAAAAGAAAATAAAAAATTGTCCCGAGACAAGACAGAAAGTCAGATAAGACAAAGCGGATGGGTGAGAGACGAGATGGAAAGAAGGAAAAATTGGTAGAAATAGGAAAGAAAAAATGGAAATGAAGAATGGAGAAGTAGGGGAAAGAAAAATAATGAAACACACAAGATGAGGAGGGAAAAAGGTAATGGACCCATCTTGGATCACGATGCACAATACTAATTCGTGAAAATAAATATTTTGAATTTATACAGAACGATAAACAAAAGTATAAAGCACAAGAATTGTTTTTGTTCCTGCATTTCAGTGCAGTGAAATTCGGGAACGAAATAAAACAAAAATGAAAGAATCGAACAAAATGACGTTGTGGAGGGTTAACTGAGTGACGGTAAAGAAAAAATTTCAGGGAAAAAAAGTGAATAGAAATAATGATAATAACAATAAAAAAATTAGATATAAACACTCGAATTTCATATTCCTGCGTGCTTCTACTCTCGTCGATTCGTTATACGACCGATAGTCCTATGGCGAACGAGAATCTCGCATCTGATTACCATTTTATTGCTCGACCTATTTTCGTATAGAAGCCAGCGAAGCGAGTCGCTTAAAAACTCTGCTGAATATACATTTATACATCTATACATATAAACGAATATGGACGTAGCGCTCGTAGAAATGCGGGGATGATTCAATGACAAAATGAAAAAAGGGAAAAAAATTTCATCGGCATCAAATGTTCTCGATGCTCAAAATTTCAATTTTGAATTAAAATTCCATCAAATTCACAATAAATTTCCACCTCTGTCTTCAATAATATCTCGAGTTTCATCTATTGTTATTATTATTATTATGATAGAAGTCACCCGATAGAAAAATATTGTGCACACAACAAAACGATTCACAAAACTTATTAAACATATGCCAGGCTTATTTTCTCTCTTTTTTTTTTCTTCACCCCTCATGACCTGGCAACTTTGGAATGATAATGGGTTGGTAATCCGTCTAGCCATAAAGAC
This sequence comes from Meteorus sp. PSUC_FEM 10030008, assembly GCA_018881525.1. Classification (NCBI taxonomy): domain Eukaryota; kingdom Metazoa; phylum Arthropoda; class Insecta; order Hymenoptera; family Braconidae; genus Meteorus; species Meteorus sp. PSUC_FEM 10030008. The sequence continues at coordinate 28,775 of JABMBR010005328.1, forward strand.
AGAGTGAGACAAAATGTCATGGCGTAATTGGGCATTGGGTGGATATATTTGATAAAACTCACCTATAAGTATAAGAGAATTACAGGAGGGTTTGGCACTTATGAAGGGTGAGATAGAGTGGGAGACCCCTGGGTATTAAAAAAAAAGAGTCAGTGGTATTGTGATTGTATATGTATAGATGAGGTTATATCGAAGTGTATATGTATATATATATGTATAGAGTGAAATGGTGAACAAAAAAGATAATAAATAAATAAAAATAACACCATATGGCGATTGCAGGTGTACCAAAAGGCGATTAGGAATCTCACATACGAATTTACATTAATGTACTCGAGTTTACGAGACGTTTATGGGATTTATTGTTATCCATGTGACTCTTCATTCTCACATTTTGTATTTTCATGTGGATGTGTTACATAATTGGTATTCGTATAATTGAAAAAAAAGGCCCTGACTTGATTTGAAAATTTTTTCGGTGACAATAAATTAGTAACATCGATCTAATTTGTGTTTTTAACGAGTAGAGAAACCAATGGTGGGGGGAGATGGGGGGGGGGGGAAATAAAATAAAAACAGGGACATGATTTATGTTCTTTGCAACAAATAAAATTATATTGAACTTTAATAATTGTTGGAAATTAATTTTATCAACTAATTAATCATCGATATATATTCTAATTAAATGTAACTAATCACCTTCAAGTCATCTGTTCATATTTATCCTCACCATATCATCAAATTTGCAATTAATTTTGAATTGCTGTAGCAGTAGAATAAGAAAAAATAATTCTCATTTCCATTTTAATCGCTAATAAATTTCACTCATTAAAATTATTGATGTCTCATATCAAAATAAAGTGAAAAATGGAAAAGAAGAAAAAAAACCGTCATTCATATTTTATTTTAAATTCTGTCACAAGTAAACACTATCCCTCACAGATACACATTTACACACTCGCATCTGTATCGTGAATATATTCCCGTTACGTAAATTATTTACTTCCATTATATTCACCTCTTGGACCAATAACAATAAAAGAAACAAAAGAAAAAAAGGCCAGAATAAAAAAAAAGGGCAAAACCGCGCACAGTGAGCTTCGGTATATACAAAAGTTTGCGTGTGTAATATACAACAGCAAGCCCAACAGGTTTCTCCATATACATACAGACGTCAATACATCCATGTCCGATGTATTCGTATGTAACAGCAATGTGTGGCGCGATGCTCTCCGTACTCCATAAAATTAACAGGTTTCACCGGATCTCGCGCGCGCCCTGGACAACGCAAATTCCCTCTCATGCGCGCACAAACGCCCACGTGATCATATTGAATCCCCCAACACACACAAATTCAACTGAACATAAACAACACAATTAAAATTCACAATAAAATAGAACTGAAAATTAAATCGAAACAGTCGATGAACAAATTGAAATCGCTGAAAAAATATAAATAAACGCTAAAAATCATCAACACAAAATAACAAACATATTTTTCATTTCACTCCAACAGTTTTACATTTATTTTCTCTCTCATTTCATACGATGACGTCATTGAATTTGTGTGTAACACGCGATGCCCCACCTGTGCGCGATAACTGTATTCTAATTTCAATTCGATTACACAAAGATAGTGAAATAATTTTTCGGGATGCATTAACGATTTCCATTAGCATAGATCAATCGCTGATTTTTTCCAACAGATATGAATTTAATGTATACTTGCATACATACATAGACAGTGTAAGTCCAACTGACGATCTACATACGCTCCTCATGCATAAAACTGTTGATCAATTCAATATATGTACAGAATAATTTGATTATAGTTCATATGCAGAGTGTATACCTATTAAATATGCCAAGTGAATAAATGTAAAGATACTTGAAACGACAGTCAAGAGGGAATTGATAATTCCAACCTCTCACAATCCACCAACAATATTCTCCTATACTTTCATATATATCAATACCAAATGTCATTTTACTAATCAATTTATTTCATTATCATAATAATGGAAGGTATTGAAGTGGATGTCAAATAGCATCGAGGAATACGAAAAAAAAAAGAAATGAAAGGGTTGTTTTTACTATTTATCAGCAATTTTCTTTCAAGTCATGCGTGACCTATCACTAAGTGGGTCATGTCATTATTTTTCACATTTTTATTATTCATTTCTGCTACTTTTTTCTTCTTTCTCCTCTCACTCGTTTCGTCTATAATCTTCCGGAATTGTATGTCCACGTCGATGAGTCAGCGAGAAATATCGTTGGCGCATGCGGAGGACACTAGAGAGTGAGAGGAGAAAAAAAAAATTCACGTTGGTCGCGCGTCGCTTCGCAACGGGAACACAAGTGAGTCATTTGGATTTGCCAATGAACTCTTCTGTCTGGCTGGTCGGCAACACACAGGTGAATCCTTCAGTGTGAGTTTCTCACTCGCACTCATTTAATGTTTACTTCTCTTTCTGTTATAGTGTGGATAAAACGTGTCTGCGGTTACGCGCGCGGCCAGTCTCTTCTTAACGCACACTTAGACGACAGAGAAAATATATAAATAATAAGAAAGAGTGAGAGAGATTGGATGGTATGGATTTATTATGCCTTTGGTTGGTATATTATAACCACTATAACCAAAATGAATATCCAGTATAGTTGGATGTATACTCTCTCTTTCTTTTTCTCATTTAGTCATAACTTGAAGTGACTCTTGAACCACCGAGTGACTTTAAATGCCACTTTGATGTGTGCCAAGCATAAACTTACCGCACAAATACACTTATAAACGTTTATAGGTGTGTTTGTGTATATGGTAGTGATGATGTGTGGATGAAGGGGGATATCTAATCGATGATTGGTAATAAAAATTGCGTGAGAGTGAGTATATATGAACAGGAAGATATTAATATATACTGTGACTTGGAAAGTCATAAACTATAAAACCCGGATATTGAAAAATCGTTTGTCATGTTGTTAGACGTGTTATTTCACGTCGTGTATTTTCTTTGAATATTTTCAATGTCTTCTGCAGTTGTTGAAGATAAAAACAATTGAATTGAAATTTTCATTAATCAAAATTTATTTTTCACAATTGCAGTGAAATATTATTTTGATCCATTTTTTATCTGTTAACGAATTAAAATTCACCCCAATTTATATTCACAAATTGAAAAGTCAAAACTTTTGACAACTTGAGTGGTTATTAAATAAATGAATTCAAACACTTCCATCATAAAGTTATTACTCGTAAACAAAGTCATTATAACTGACTGCGATTAATGGACAAGAGAGTGAAGACTCGAAAAAACAAATGTTCTGAAAACGAAAATAAAAAAAAAAGAGAAAATTATGTAGGTGAGCATAAGGTATAGACAAGTGGGTGCTCGTTGAGTTGGAACAAAAATCAGAGGATTATTATGAAGGGTTCATAAATTCGATTTAGCTACATTATCTATTTTTTTTTTTCCACCCTCAATTTATGTATACACCCACAGACAAAACGCCATGTGTGCCACTTGAATGAAAAAAAAAGAAGAGATTTGGGGAAAAAAAATCCTGCTGAAAACACTGTGAAAATAAAAAGAAAAAAAATGAATAATCGTTAGTACATGATATTAATGTTTGAAATTTACTGAAAATCCTTTCGTGCGTATGTTGTGAATATTAAAATGAATCCGCATGACACGCGTGAAGCAAAATTACACAATTACAGCACCTTTGACTTTTACAATCCATAATACTTGGATTATTTATGGCTGTAAGTGCAAGACAGTCATGTGTGCGTGGGCAAAGAGCGTCTACAGTTCATATGCACATTTAGAACCCGCCTCAACTTGCATTCTCATACAATACATACAAATGTGTCAATACCGTTCAATAAAAACATCAATAAACTCATTTGCACTGGACTTCTACATGTTGAAATTCACTCACAAACATTTTTAATTATTCCCGTATCCATTTTCAATTCGTAAAACAAAATTTTGTGAAGTTTAGTTCTGCACAACTTGGTGAAATTAATTTCTTCTATTGACAATTGAATTGTTGATGAGAGAAAATATACGAGAAATACGTCGAGAATGATGAGGCAACCATCGTCGCGACATTGATGGCGTAAACACTGATATACATGTGTGATACATGTACATGTGCACTAAAACAGTCGGAATCAAGAGACGACACATGGCTCGACATCACGGAGCCATTGCAGAAGGGTAAGGAGAAACCCCAACTATTTTATGTCCCGTAACTCCCTCGGGAGACGCTCGCGTTTATGCTCCAGTCCTGTCATCATGATGTCCACCTAACTCTCTACAGGACAAAACAAATATAAAACACTTCGATATAGATTTAACTGTAAATATTCATAAACATTGTGGTGTTCAATGAGACAATTTCTGAACCCAGCTATTCGCAAAATTTTGCAGAAATTTGATTTTTATCCTTGAAATTATCAAAAAAAATTTCATTCTACACAAGAAATTTGCAGAAATATTTTTTTTTATTAGTGGAATAGCTGGTAAATAATTACAATTTACTCCTACTTTATTTCTAAAAAATGTCTACATCGAGCGGAATTGGAATGCCGTCTCTCCATAAAATCCATGAGCATTCATGATTTACAACCTGCATCGATCCAAGTTCGATGGTTGGTGAGCGTCTATTAACGTTAGCGCAGCAGCATCACCACCACTATGAGCAGAAGCAGGAGCAGCATCATTGCAGACGGCTTCCAAGCTTTACGAGCCGCCGGCTGGCACATCCCCACGATCGACGAGCAATAAAATTCGTCTATATCGTTTGCTACCCGACTTTGACACGCGGTGTAGATATATATGTTTAGGAAGATGGACGGATGAATAGAATGAGGTAATAATGAAGATGGTTAAAGGTGAATTCTCAACTTGAAAACCATACTTAGATATATAAATATAAAATGGAGGAAAAATTGTAGATATAAAAGATCGAATTGGTATTTATTCATCATCTTAAATTGGACAAAGAGCTCACTAAAAATTTTTAACAAGTTCTATGAAATATTTTATTTATTTATGGAAATAAACAACACGAGAACTAGTTTTGTGAACAGTTTATTATTAGTTCATTGATTTTAAACAATTGAATTGCGATTGATAAAATCCCAATACGAAAAAAAAATATTTAAAATAATTTGAACCATTTAAATTTATTTAAATGCTTGATCCCAATTTTTTTCTTTCTTCCATTTGAGCGGGTAATTATTCTTATAGGGTGATTAGTGCAAAATAGAGACGACTGATGGGATTTGATCAGGCGAGCGGTGAGGATTTTGATGGGACATACGATATATTGTGGTAGTGGGCAGTTTGTGAGACTCGAGAGCGTGCTCAAACACGCAAAACATCACATGTAAAATATGTATGCTAAAGAGCAGAAGTGAAAGAGAAAGAAGAGAGTGCTTGCGTTACTTACAGCCCAACGATTACAATCAACGAGCATTCAGAGGAATCACCCTTCCGCCGACGCATTGGATGCTTGTTTTACTTGGCGTTATATATACGCTAATACACGTTATGGAACGACGTGAGGCGCCACGTGACCGCAATCACGGACCCGTTTGTGGGTACTTACGCAACTGTTTAACAAACACGGACGATTCCGTTGTGAGCACGCATGAGAGAGCAAAAAAGTGAGGGCTATACACATATTTATTTATGTATACATATGTATATGCTACTGACGAGATGTTACCACTAATTTTTGTGGCACTCGTGGGGAATTTCATTTTCATTTGGATATGAATCAAAGGCGTAATGACAATGTAAACCAACATTTTTTTCACAGTCAATTAATTTTTTTGTGAATCATGTTGACATTGCAAACGTTCAATCATGTGTCTTGATGTGTATTCATTTCAAATAAATAGCCGATAATTTTTCCAGTAATTTTAGGAATTACTTTGACTGTCATTTATCCACGGAAACACTTACAGCACGGCTGGACACTTCATAGCTGTTCCAATCATCGAAAATTTGCTCCGGATATTTTTTTATAATCAACATGAATGTGGTTATCGTCGGTGCTAAAATCATTTCGTTACGTCAAAGATTGATGTGGGTTAGTCCATTGAGTACTTCAATGGTGACAGTGCTGGAACATTGTGACCCATTTCTATATGAATATAAACTTTAATGAAATCAGATAAAAAACAATACAAAATAATATTATCACAATGACCATTTACTCTAGAATCCCCTTCAGATGTTGAATTCAAAAGAGCAAAACAATTAGAACAAATGTATGAAATCCAATTAGGAAAAACGTGTTTGTATGTATAATTACAACAGAGTGAGGCATAATTTGTGTGGATTAAACGTGAACAAGGTGACAGTAATCACTGCTTATATCAGCCACAGTGGTTGGTGAGTTAACATATACAGAACTTTTTAATGTTCATTCTCTTCCGCTTGCACCCTACAAAATAGAATGAAACAACTGATGAATAAAACAACACGACACACGAATGTTACAACAATAACAAGAGTATTCGCACTGTGTCTAATAGTGACAAAAAAGACGTACACAAAAGTACATTTCCATAGAAGCATCAATGTCACTACACCTATAAACGTTCATATACGTATAAATATATATAAATAGCATAATACAGTACATTGCAATTTAGTTCTGCGTTTAATTTCGGCAGTTTTTGCTTCGCGCGCGCATTCTCGCTCGCTAACAAGCACACGCGCGCACACTGAGTATCATCGACCAAGTCGTTTTACCGTGCGTGGTGTAATTAACAGCACTAATTTTAATTGCTCTGAAACAAAGGGCGGATGAGCTAGATTTCCCACGAGAGGGCGCAGACCAAGAGGCGAATGCAACGCGCACAGTGATGAACGATAATTTTCGCTGAATTCTCTTTAATTCTTTTTCTCGTGTCACTTTTTTATTTTTATCTGTTTATTTGTCTCTTTCTGCGACCACTTTCAAATATTCGTGACTTGGTTCTTGTTTTTTTCCTGATTCCTTCATTCTTTTGTTCAGTATTTTTTTTTATATTTGATGCAAACGACGAGCGTGTGCGATTTGATTATTCACGGCTCGACGACTCGACGTTGCACGCGCTCATTCACTCACACTTTTTTTTTTTTTTCGTGACATTGCTCTTTAATTTTATCGGCTCACTGAAACCCACTCGGTCTATTTATATATTTATATGTAATGTGGATATGCGACGATTACAAATGGTTGAAGTTGTGAATGGATGAGGGGTAGAATTAGTGTGGTGAGACGATTTTCAGTGTGCATTTATGATTAAACGAGTGATCATTTGCAAGAGCAAATTAAGTGAGGAGGTGAAGAGTGACTGGGTCGATCTAAACATTTCGACAACGATTATTTTCATATCTCTGAGGGGAAAAAGACAATTTTTACAATGAAGAAAAATTCAAACACCTGTACATGAACATAAATATAAAAAAAAGTGCATCTGGTATGTCATTTGATTGGAGATAATAATGATGGGGGTTTTTTTTATCGGTATTGTGTGACGTTATTGACCTCATGGCTTTATCAATTCGATCATAATATTTATGAAGTTGGTTAAAAAGGGGTGAAGGGACTTGGATATATATATGATCATCATGATAATAATTTTTGTTGGATTATTTATTGTCAATAGTGTACAAAACTCTTGGTGTCATTGACTGGTAGGTTAAATAAAAAACTCTGTACGGAAGCACGCGATAATATTGGGTATTTGAGGTAAAAATGTAAGCTACCCTTTCAGCGATAATCGACATTGTGGGGTGGAGAGTCTAGCGCGATTACAAAAAGGGAGGATAAATTTTTTTTTCGTGTTTTTTTCTTACACTTTTTCGTCATTTTTGTGCAACGCGTGACTAACCAAGCCAGTCAATGCGAAGCGAGGGAAATAAAAGTAAATTACCCATCCCCTCAGTAATAATTCATGTGGCTTATTCTCTCTTGATATTTCATTCGTTTATTTATCATCAAAATCCTTTTCTCTTCCGTTCATTTCATATCTCATTCGATTGATATTGGATAAAAACCTGTCGGTTTTATTTACATTGCGTTGTTATTTCAGTATGCAACTTGCAGAATATTTTCCGGATCTTTTCTTCTATTTGTACCTGTCGAATCTGCAATTTCTAGTATTCCCTCATTACTTTTCCATTGAATTGAGTCGGTTTTTTTTCCCTCTTCAAATTTACACCGGTATATCATGCTACTCTGCTAATTGGATTTCACTTACAATAAAATCGAGCGTACGAGAAAAATATCTGTTCCGTTATTATTCATAATTGATCTTTTTTTTAATTAGTGGGCATTGTGTGTTTATAAAAAATTAGCAGAAGAAATGAAGTTCATATGTAACGAGACTGAAATAAAACGGAGCTCTGGTATTGTTGGAAGAGAGAAAAATTGGAGGAAATTCGAGAGCCATTTATTGAGCATTCGCAAATGAAGGAACAACAGTAAAATCTTTTTTCTTGCTACAGAACGTGAACACTGAAACGGAAGGTATTTTTCGAATGCGCAATGGATTGATGTTTGCGTTAATTAAATTTTCAACTTATTGTAACAAATTTTTATTGGCATAAAAATCTGCTCTGCATCAATTTCAATTCTCAAATCAGCTGAATGCCATCAGTTGTTTGGTTGTGTTCATATTTAAAGAAGGAGCATCAGAAAACAAGATGGAGGCAAATAATTACATTGATATTGACATGTGTAACGGAAAAGAAAAAAAAAAGGGAAACATCTCTGTTATATTCCATCACGTCAATTCTGCTCGTTTCTATTGGTTTTTTTCCTCTTTTCTTTTTTCTTTTACTCATGGTGGGGATTTTAATCCCGTAATGTCAAAATCGTAGCTGACAGTAGACCGAGATATATCATTAGTCAACCTGTCATGAGCAATATTAATAGTGTAACGCCCAAGTATCGGAGTATGCACTATGTATAAATGCATTTTATTCGTTCCCCAATGAATATATCTGCGCATAGTTTGACATTGTTGAATGACTTGAGCTTCACTTTTCCGTTGGATTTGTGCGTGTTCATACGTGCTTACCACATGTATATATATACGTACGTATATTCACGAGTCTGCGCATTTTTCCAACTCGTTTAATCGATTTCACCACATTTTTATTCACACAAATCTTTGACATGTGGATTGAAAATTGAAGAATTTAATCGTGTGGAAAAGAACATTTTGTTCTATGATTGAGAACCATTCGCGAAGGAATTTTTTAGATTAGTTGTCAAATTTTTTCATCAATGTAAAATGTTATTCAGTATTGTGCGGTCTGGGTGTGCAGAAAGACTGAGTGAAAAATGGTTTGGACCTGAGGAAATATTCGTACACATTACATCAGTATTTTTGTCATGAGGAAAAAATATTCTTGGAGGGAAATCCAGGGAAGTTGGAATTTGTGATGACGCGCGAAAGGTAGAACAGCAACGGTAACTTTACAGTCGCCAAAATCTACAAATAATTACATTTCATATATTATAATTTCAGATAAAATGCAAATAATACTGATGAATCATGAGAAATTCCATGAATACTGAATAGAAAATAAAATAAACATGAATCTGAATAAAAAAAAAAATCTGCAATGGATCACCAATGAGTCACGTTAATTGAATCTCTGTACGGTTATAACAATATTTCATCCATAATTTTTTTTTTCTCTTCAATTCTCGAATTTCTACATCACCTTTCATTCGATAAACAAAATGATTCATGAAGTAACATTAAAACATTCACAACTTCCAACCACATTAAATCCTCTTCATAATTCAACCCAACATACAAAAAAAAACCAATTTCCACAAATATTCATATTTATCAAAAATATTATTTTTGTCACATTTGCAGTCCGTTCAAAACGACATGAATTAACACCAAAGTGTAAGACGTACGTTAGACCTGAAGAAAATTAGCGTAACCATCATCTAGGAAATAAACGAAGTCTCATGAAGCCCTAACGATGACTCATGTCTGTAGCGGTATACAACAACGACACAGATGAGAGAAAAAAAAAGCACATACAAACACACATACACGACCATATATAAAGACTTGTACTCCCCTCGAAACTCACCCTTTTTCCGTGTGCTCACCTCTTCTCCACGTGTGCAACAACCATGAGCTCTTAGTCATCGCTCCGGTTTTTTTTTCTCCCTTCCACCTGATCGCAACCTGTGGCCCCATTAAGCTTTGCACCATGGGCGGAACCATCAACGCGCGCACACGACAATGCGAAAGGGAGTACAGAGTCACTGTCGCAAAACAAGAAAATCGTAAAGTGTATTCAAACAAGATAAAAATAAATTTTTTTATATTGAACAAATGAGAATAAAAAAAAATGTAAATTTCCACGTATGGACTGTAATAAATGTTATTGTTTGAGTTTATCAAATATCCGAGTATTATTTCATAGTTTTGGAATGATAGTGCGACATTATCTAGATTTATTGTTATGACTATTCAAAGGTGAGCTATTTCTTTGTTTCGGACCACATCATCGTCCGAGTATTCATAAATCCGTTCACATTCCACTGCCTGAGTGTATGAAAAAATGTGTTTTTTTTTCTTCTCTCTTTGTTCGGCGAATTAATGTAGATGTGTAATGGAATGAGAGCTTTCAAAGGATAAGGAACTCGCGCGTTGCAACCGGACATTGCACTCGCGTTTGTTTATGTGAAAATACCTTTACATGTTGTAGTTACGAATGCCGGATCATGGCGGGTCGCGATGACGCATCGTATCTAACACTCGACATGCCTGACGTAGCATGCACATACAGGTGACACAACGGTGTCATCAACCTGTTTTGTGCGAGATGCAATTTGTTACCTTTTTTTTCAGTTCATACTCTTTTTTCGTATGAATCCGTCACGATTCGTTCACCTTTAAATTAATGAATTTGTTTAAATAATGAACTTCCTTGTGATGATGAAGACAAGAGAAAAAACGAAGCATCAAAAATATATTTTGAATGATGAAGTTAACTAAATTGGCAATGACTCAAAATTTTCCGCGTATTCTTTTGTCAGTTGTGTATTCCTTTCTTTTGTTTGTTTATTTCATTTTTTTTTATTTTAGTTGGTATAATACCCCAATAATTTTGTGCTTCCTGGAAAAAAGGAGTTCAGGAGAGTTCAACGCATGTGAACAAATGAAAAAGAAGAATAATAATAAAAATGTTTTACAATTCCGTGAGTGTAACACCATCTTTTCACCACCCACTCGTGCGGATGCACAATTTTTTTTTCTCAACTCTTTTTCTATATATTACATGCGTGTATATAGGTATATATGTATATTTATCCGGTGTTAAGCGACTTTGAGCAATTTATCATTATTTTTGGGTTTGCCATAATCTGAGTGCGCACGCCCACCGATTAGCCGCACGGTGAGGCCCCCGGGCAATTTCCCATACGGCTAAAAAACCTGAGGGGCTGCTGATATTGGAGCTTCTTTAGGTATATCTCCCTCTTTCATTTTATTTCGTTGCATCTTCCTTTCATTTTCTCCATTTTGTTTTTTTTTTTTTTTCGGTGCTATTCGTCCGTTTATTTTTTGACTTGGAATATTCCTCGAAGGGCTGCCAGAATTTATTAATATGCATTGTATATAGAAGCACTAAAAAACCGAATTCAAAGTCATGGGCCAGCACAAAATCACTGTAATTAGCGTCATATTGTTCCACCCACTCTAACCACTGTTCTGCAAACCTGAATCAATTCAATTTGCTCATTTTGTTGAATGAATTCTTTCCAGGCTGTACTGAAACTTCCGAACATTTGTGCTTCATGAAATATCTCAATTTCTCTGCGATGATGATGTTCGATGAAAAATCTAACGAGTGAATTTGAAAAAGTTCCGAGAAATTGATGAGAATCTTTATGAATTTCTTTCATTCGAATGAATTTCGAGGTGCGAATCAACTTTGCTGTATTTTTTTATTTATTTTGTGAATTGATGCAATAATATTTCCGGGATCATCATTCAGTATAATTTTTAACTTTCACGAGGTATTTTTCTTTCACTAAAAGCGATAAGCACAAGAGTTTGTTTTCAGGTTGAATGAATAAATTATTCGTGTATGTGTTCGTATGTTGGAGATGACACGAATGCAAGAACGAGAGAGGGAGAGTGAGAGAAATGTCAGGAGATCCAAAACCTGGTTCGTGGTACGGCGACTGAATCTCCAAGAAAACGACTCTAAATTCTGAGAACTCAGGTCTCGTCAGGACCACTTCTTCTTTGTCCTCGTGTTCGCTTTAGCCTGGTTGGGACGATCCCATAAAGATATATATATATATATACAAATCGTGGACAGGACCAGTTTTCGTTGGGTTTCTCCTTTTCTGCCCCTCTTTGTCAAGCGTTTCTCCTCAGTCACCAGTTTGCCCTTTATTATGGTGTGGTGAGCACAGCTCTTTTCGAGAAGAATATTCTCCAACTACCTAACAAATACTAACAAGGACTCTGGTTTTATATAAACCATTTTTTTTGTATCCACCTGGCGAAAGAAAAATTTGGCTGTGAAAATATCCCACTGTGCTTTATACTTTTCTGTATTGACAAACGAGGGAGGGACTCGACTTTCCATTCATCGATATAATAAAATCATAATAGGAAAATATTTGTGCTGGTACCGATCGGAAAATCTTGGAATAATTTACAAATTTATGTTGCATCTGGTCACTGATTTTACAGTCTTACCAAAATTCAAGAACCTTCAATGACGCATTTTTCTTCGTGTTAATTCATGAATAGTTAAAAATTATTTATGATTATTTTTAACCTCGTTTAATTGTTTATTGAAGTGAGCAGGTGTTTCCCTGGTGTTTCTCTCATTCGATTTCATTTTATGATGCCACATCTTCCAAATATTTGAATGTCTATTGATCAATTTAATTATCATTGTTACTATTCTCCAATCATTCGATGAACAATTAATCTAATTATTATATTCAATAAATTGAGAACTCATTCAAACAATAAATAAATGAATTTCACTATTGAGATTAATTACAATTGCACACAAAATGAACCCAAACATATAAATTAAATTGGAATAAATCCAATCTCATCTCCGATGAACATAACCAATAATATAAATTGGCATTTTATATAATGGGCATTGAAGAATATAACAAACACACATATATGTGCGTATATATTTAAACATACACAACTAATATAGGCCCCAGGTAGATATAACCATGGGCAAACGAGTTTCTTTTAACAAAAATTGGTCTGGACGCGATGTTGTGCTCAGTCTCTCCTCCTTCTGTCCGACGGCCGCGAACGTGTTGCGACCTGTTACGACCAGTTCAAACTTGCACAGGTGCACCACCTGTAGAGAGCAAATCAAGAACAAAAAAAAATCCGCTCGAGGTTTATTCAATGTGTGTGAAGGGACAACTGTGTAGATGCCGAGCAAAATAGCCCAGCTCGACTATACTTCGTGTGTACTTTTTTTTTCTCCTTTCCTTTTTTAATTCCTTCAGGCATTGAAAAAATAGTTTCATGCCAAATTGCTGCGGCGAAAGCCACCCTCTTCACGGTCACGCCATTATATTTCGTATTTTGCATTGTGAATATTCAGCTTGTGAGGATTATTGTCACAGGTCGGGAGTTTTTTCTTTTTATTTTTTTTTTTTTTTTCGGTTAAGAACTGTCGTACTTGGCCGGAATTTTAGGCTTTACATGGTCAGTTTACTGTTGAGGAACCTTTCTTCTACTCTTTTTTTCTTCTTTTTGGTTATTCTTGTCGCATTTTCCGTACAATTTCATTGTTCTCAATAGGACTCAAGAAATGATGAATATACCTGGAAAAAGATATTTATTAGTTAGTAGGCATTTCGTATCGTTGTCATGATCTCAAACCAGTGATTATGGGAATATAAAATGGAAATTAGTCGTTATTATTATCATCCAACAGCGCATTTAAAAACCGTAATAAATCATCACATTTTTCTTTCACAGTTAGGCTTTTTCACTTCAATGCAATTCATTGAAGAGATAATATAAATTTTATATGGTGATTGTAGAGCAGTGTTTGTAAGAATAAAAATTTGTATTCATTTAATTTCTAATATTTCTGAAACATCAACCTGTTTCTCATGAACACTTGGCAATTAACAGAACAGAAATTTCCCATGGGAAAATATTATTTCTGAGAAAATAAAAGAAAAAACATTCGATAATTCAGAAACGAATATTGCGACACGTTTTTCTTATGAAATTTTCCACGAATTTCCGAAAAGGTTTTCCAATTTATTTTTCCATCATGGAAATCGACCCCTCGCTGTGATCATAAATTGCTAAACGAGTTTTCTATTTCTAAGAATTAATTTCCATTATGAAATCTTCTCAATTAAATATTCGTCACATTCGAATTGGCAATTTATATTTATTGAAGACAACTCATGATAATTTATAAAATATGAAACATACAATTCACTGCCATTACTCATAACACAACAAATAAAATCGATACGAGAACGGCAGTGTGAACAGTACCTTTAGAAACAATATCAAGGCCAATTCAAGCTGTTGATATCGACCAGTCCTTGCCCTACTACCCCAGTTCTTCACCACTTCCTCAACTCCTCTTCAATATTAAAAAAAATCAACACTTTCCTCTTCATAAATCGATACAAATTTCCCCCATAACCTCAAAAAATTGTCATCAACATTATCACCACCACAACAAATATCGACGTAACAGAAAACTAATCTGCTAATCCACCAATTATTTTTCAAATTATTTCTACAATCAACTCTAACCAAATAATCAGCCAACAAAAATGTCTACATTTTAATAAAAACAAAAAAAATAATAAGAAAATGTAGACTAAGAATGATAACGAGTGTTTGAATTTCATTGTTTAACGTTTACACACACGAATCAGCATTCATTATGAACAAAATTATTACACATATTCATCAGTATGTCGATGAGTGTGCAGATACACATCATACAAACATTGATTTACAGTGGTAGATTACTCGTTTGCGTTTTTGTCCGTTGCTCTTGCGATATTCTTTGCTACCACATTACTCATACGCACTTGGTGATGATGAGTGGATGAAAAGTAGACACATACATATTCAATATGTGTTTATGAAACCAGTATATATTCTACACAGTGTATATATCTTCAGTTAATTGAAAATGTATGTGTGTTTGTAGATATAAATGAATCGACGACGTGAATTTATACATCAACAAAGTTTGTAGTTGAATATACTTCGGAAATGTTACATGAGTTTGTGTATGTCATGTGTTGTCAATAATCCATTCATACCTTGTCGTCGTGATGATTACAATTTAACATTTTATTCATGAACTAAGTGCAATGATTTTATTTATTTAAATAATTAGAATGATTAATAATAGAAGAAGTGGGAATGTTGAGAATTGTGAAATATTTCAAGACGATTTCAATAAAAAAATCAAGTGAAACATTTTTTTCTTCGTTGTAATTTTTATTTTTCACTTTAAATAGTCAAATGAATCCTCATACCATCTGCGCATGGTATTGCTCATAATAGATGTGTTAATAATTTGATTTAAATTTGTTTCATGAATCTCTGAGAGAGATGAGAGCAGACGTCTTTGTCTGTCCATTAAATTTTGTCTGACTCTTCTACTCAAACGTGAATAATATCAATTTAAATAATCAAAGTAACAAAGAAGGGGAGTAAAATGTCAACTGGAGTGTCCTAAATTATCTCAAACAACTAGAAAGTTATGATAATATTTATTCAACCTAAATTATTCTTCATATCTATCATCTACAACTAAATAAATTTGATTCACATATTTTCTATAAAATCCATGACATATATTAAATTACCAAGTTTATTTAGGATGAACTAACACAATAAATGTCGTAACACATTGATTTCAATCCTCACATTATTCATTTTATATTTTTTCCAACAATTCTCTTTCTCTTTTCGTCATGGTTGTATGTAAAATGAGTCATTGGGTTTACTTCCTCGGGGCTTACATGCTCTTTCTGCGTCGCATCCAAGGGCATGTACACGAGTATAACCGCACAAACACACACACACAGAAGTATCACATATACCTTGCATTTGAAAACTCGTGGTTGCTTTGGGTATAAAGAGAAAAAAATATAAAATTGATTAGACACAAACAAAAGTAAAATGTTGTGATTCATCTGTACTCCTGACTAAGGTAAAGCTTTTACTTCACGGAAGTCATCGACATTTTATTTTGATGAGTCAATAGATAATAACATAATATACCTCAACTTATAGAAGTTGTCGACAGTGATTTACATCGCTACACATTTCACTAATTCCGATGACGTCTTTATCTCCAAAGAAAAAAAATAACAAAGACCAAAATAAAAATCATGAAAACTCCAATTTAATTGCGTCTGATTTAAGCTCTTATGTATATGTGATAAATTGAAGTAAATGGAGTTAGAGAGAAGATTAAACAGCGATTAGAAATATTCCCAAGAATTCATACATAAAGACACAAATATAATTTTCTAAATACAATTAATGGAAAATGTACAAACATCATTTATGAATGTTGTGTGCAATGCCAACGACGCAATAATCTTTGTGGTGGTATAATACACCACGTGGTGTAAATCTATTCATACAAATATATATCTATACACATACACCAAAGCACTATATAAACATAATCATGTGGGCAAAAATGAAAGGTGAGTAATACACGTCAGAAAGGGCAGGAAAAAAAAATTAAATGAAAGATAAAAAGGAAAAGAATAATAATATATAAACACAATCTTATGACGTCGTTA
The DNA here is from genome assembly GCA_018881525.1 of Meteorus sp. PSUC_FEM 10030008. Taxonomy (NCBI): domain Eukaryota; kingdom Metazoa; phylum Arthropoda; class Insecta; order Hymenoptera; family Braconidae; genus Meteorus; species Meteorus sp. PSUC_FEM 10030008. The sequence goes on from JABMBR010005328.1 coordinate 45,626, forward strand.
TCGCCAGTTATTCGTGACTCACTATATACTGCAAGTCGATGGACCATTAGTAAAAGAAAGAGGAGAAATAAGTGGAATAGCGACAGTGCGAAAGAGCAAAAGTGAGAGAGGAAAAGCAAAAAAAAGAAAAAAAATAAATAGGGTCTGGTGTTTCATTGGTTGTTGCAATGTGGCGTGTTCCACGATTTGTCCAATCATTGGACATGATATTGTGTGGATACATTCCGCAAGTTTCCTCTATATACTCACTATAGAATCACTTTTTTGCATCGCGTAATCCTTCAGCGTATATACAAACGTGAAATACATATGAGCGAACCATAAATTTTTTCGGGGTTTATTTATTTTTAATTGCATGAGTAAGTGCATTATTATTCTGTTATTTTTTATTGTTTTTAATGGTTAATTATGCATTGGATATTATATTAATTTTATATTAGTGAGGTTTTGTCGTGGATGTAAGAGAAAAATGAGAAAAGAGAGATAATTAATAAAGAACACAAGTTAGATGTTGTGTAGATGTATAAGTACCATATGCAAATGGTGGATATGGATAACTGTTCAGCGCGATTAGGGCTTACGGTTCTTTTGCCTCTGCTGATGTGTTTCGACTGAATTAGAGGGCGTGGAGAAAATATGTATGTGTTTACGTTTATATATTTATTTATGTATATATATGTGTGTATATATCAACGTTGTAGTACGCTTATATTCCAGCTCAACACATTCATAATCCGACAGCGCGTAATATCACGCAATGATTTTATTTTCATCATCACCAACCGGGTCTTTGGCCAAATCCAAGGTTGAACATAACCTACGTCAAAGCATTTTGTTACGGCGCGCGCTTGTTGCAAAGGTGAGGTTGGAAAATAAAAATATTCAAATGAACTGGTCAATTTGTTGGAGTAAAAATTGTGGGGAAGGTTGTGGTGAAAAAAAATATTTATGTATCATGCGTGTGTGATAATCTCGATGGGTATCTCATCTTGAGATGATAATTATACTCATTCAAAGGGATGTGGATGATTGGGGTAGGAATAAAAAATGATTTTCACTTTTATCTGGTAATTCTTTTAAATACAAAAATTATTCCATTTATGAAGTTGTTAACAATTTTCTTCTACATCAATCAAAATTCTTAACAACCTACACAGATGATTCCACAATCGTTCTTCAAACAAAATTGATGTTTCACTGATTTTCCCCCAGCATCGAATAATCAATTCTCATATTTATAACAATTAAATATTTGTCACAATAATAGAACCAAAAGTGAAATGATAATACGAAAATTCACAAACAGTACGTGATAAGAATCGTCTAGCCAATATTATGGCAGTGGTTCTAAGATAGCGTGACGTTGCTTATACTTGGATGAAAAACCACAGAGGTACTAGAAACAGAGAGAATGAGAAAATAAATAGGGAGTGAAAGAGAGCAAGTTGACTTGTGGTTTACATGCATGTGGTGTCTTTGCATTCGATGTCCAACGTCACGTTATTCACCACTTCCGCACCAACCTTGTGTTTGGAAAATTACTGGTAATCATTAGCCTTCAAGATTGATCACATTATAATCCCGTCATAGGATACAAAAAAAAAGAGGGAAGAAGTAATGTCAAAAATAAATATCAACACAATATATTCATCATGTAAATTGATGATCCAATAAATTGATATATGATTTATTAATTCCCTAATTGGGCGGAGAAATAGCACCGTCATCAAGGACGAAATGAGCGTGTCTATTCTTGTTTAATGCATATACAACACAGGAAATAACATACGGTCGATCAGTGGTTGTTGATAAAGCTGAAGCTCATACACCAAAGAAAGGAATCGACCCGCAGTTTTCCTTCCATTGTTTTCCGCGGGTATTATTTTTTTTTTCCTTTTTTCCCTCTATTTTTTTTCGCTTCTTGCATACTTACGTATAGATGTGTTCATATGTATGTACGTGAATAACCTTCATATTCATCAAGGACGTGAGTGCATCGTGTGCGCACCTCATATGAGATAATTACGGCATTTCCTGTTTCTTTTTATTAATTCCACAAACCCTACGTTTTTACAAGAATACTGAACGAAAAAAAAAAAAGAGTGAAACTTTGATATTAATTAGTGAGACATGATTTTATGGAATTTTTAAAATTAATTTATAGATGATAGTTGGATAATTTGAACTTCCTGGAAGAGGAAGTTCAATATGGTTGAATTAAAAATTCAATTTATTTTTTAAAGGGAGACTTAATCGAATTTCCAAATTGACATGATAAACGTTCAAATTTCTTCGATATTTTTTTCATTATTGATGGCATAAATTGACAAATATTTAACATAAATTGATTCGGTGCATATAAAATGGTGACAAAAATATTTCCGACGTGAAATAAATTTTTCTAATCACCTGTTTCATACAGCAAATGAAATGATCCCTGCAAACTTCAAATCTATTTGTGTATATATATTGTTATCAACATTTCATAGCTGGAACGATAAAATAGAATGAAGTCTGAATATCAACCCCCATATCATATTCAACGCTGTCTCATGTGACCTAATAAAAGAAAAAGCAAAATATCGACAGTCATGCTTACTTACGTAAATAAATGGTGTTAAAATATGTATCATGGTCGAGCGATCACGTTCATAATTCTCGTTACAACTTATTCCCTTACATATCTAAACTGCAAAATGTTTCGAATTTCAGTATTGATATGTTCTTCTTTTAATTAATGGAATGGGATGAGTGCACGTGCGTTCAGTGGCGAGTTGAGTCTTAAGAGACTCCAACTCATTTAATAATACACACATATGTTCTTACGTATTCACAATACAAACATGAATATAAATATAAATTCATAGCACACTGATAAATACGTCATTGGAGATAACGAGCAACCACGATGCTGATAAATAATTGCGCATATATGTTTTGTATGTATACTCACTATGATAAATAAAAACCTTCGTACTATTTGTAGTTTATATTTAATAGCGCATCATATTCACTTGATTCACAATTTTTTTCTATTTTTTATTAAAATATTTTTTATGATACAAAATTGTGTCTTGTCCTCCGTTCTTGTCTTTCACAACAATATCACAACGAACTTTTAGCATGTTTATATAAAATACCAATGACTCTACATGTCTGTGTATTTTGCATTCATTAAAAGATCATCCCGAGAATTTTTATGATTCATAACATTTTTGAATATTCAGAGAAAAAAATTCTACATTCAATTTCAACGAATCACAACAATGAGACAATTGGACTGACTTTGTCTCTGATGAATTACCTAGAAAAAATTTAATATAATCAAACACAAACTTTGAATTGAACTCAAGACACATTCAGTATCAGCAAAAATATCAAATCAATCTTTAACAATGAAGATACTAAATCTGCATTGATCTGTCATAACTGAACATGATCATCCCCTCCAAGTGTGTCTCAAGTCTTGAATGATAGATTTAGAGATGGAATAGCGCGTTAGCTGATGAACATCTGGCACGAGTGATGAAACTTGCATATCAGCTCCAATTTCCACACTCTATAGATGATAATCTCATCGGTTTGTAATGTCATCCTATCATGGTGCATACATATACATCCATACCAAATTTGTGTTGTGTAATGATAATGATGATGATGATGATGGCGGGGGTGGTGGTGGTTTAGCAAATCCAAAGGCTTTGGTTCATATATACGAACAACTACATTCCCTTTACTTGATATATCTGAGCCAGTATCGAATGACCAAGCTGCTATCGCCATGTCACCACTGAGGATTTGCTTCTAATGCTAATCGATTATATCCAAATCGCGCAATTCGTCAAGATTGATTTGTCAATCAAGATTAATATAACACGAGTGTCTGTTTAGATAGATTAGGCAATACTAAGGATTAGACATTAGAAAAAAGCCTAATTTTTCCATTAATTCTAGCTAAAAAATTCATCTCTTTATGGATTAACACTTAAACTGAATCAGATGAATAATCGAACTACAAAAATCATTAATTATCAACATCGAATTGTAAAATGCAATCAAAACTGGAATTTTAAGGATCCAATTGGATTATTTAGTTATTCCATTTTGATGAACAAAAGATTCAAATGCTGAATATGAATTGTTGATCGAGGAGTGAAAGACGATATTTAAATTCGATTTTGTTCTGAGAATTTAACTCTGATATGAACGCGTTGATATATGGAGGTTTTGAGTGGTAAAAATTGCAAGAGGAGAAGAAACGATTAGCTCTAATAAAAGTAAAATATAATGAAAACGAAGTAAAAAGTGGGACTCGTACAGCTGTTTTTGTAGCAGTTCAGTTGGTATATGTTCAGTTTCGCACATGGATTGTCTACTATATACATAGCACGATTATGTGAAGTGTATATCTATCTGTTTAGTGTAGAACGTGCCACCGTAGTTAAGATACCAGACGTTTTACTTATGTTACTGCTTGCGCAGTATCTTGACTATCTGCATCGTTGCATGAATGCACAATTCAATTCTGCAGTCGTGGATCTATTCATACATGTACATACTTACATATAAATATTTGTTGTTGTATAAATAATGTTGAAAAAGTTAAATCATATTCATCAACATCTCTCTATGTCAACGATTTACATAAAAGCAACGTTAGACATTTTTATTCGATCAATTTAACGGTTTTGGTAGAAATAAATGTCATATGAAGTCATGAACATTCATAAATTATTCCAATTCTATTTATATTTATGTGTTATGTACGCAAAATTGTATTATTTAATGATCGTTTGACAAATGTGATTTACAAGTGTGTACTGAACATATGTGAACGATGAAAATTGTTAATAATGAAAGGAAAAAAAATAGAACAGGAAAAAAATTTCTCCTGTTCATATGGGAACAGTATTGTACTCAGAATAAAAGATATTCATATTCTTAATTATTTTCTTCATATACAAATGTTTATATGGAACAAGAAAATATTTTCCTTCTCCATCGAATTGTAATTGAGTTTGGATTATAATAAATTTGTATAGAAGAAATAAACTCGTCGAAGAAAGTGAAATTAATTATTCCAAGAAAAATTGTTCATTCACCTAACAAACAAATATGAAGTGAGAATCTTGGGAATATAAAATTGCACATGTTTATATCAGTTTTATTGTAAATCTAACTGCAACCTTTCTCTCATATTATGCACAACATAATAAATATATATTCAACTGGATAATGAATGGGAAGAAAAAAAGTGCAATGAAATAATTTGTTTAAATGCATGACTGCGTGTGCAATTACTATCGCTCATCGTCACATATCCAAGATATTATTAAATCTACGTCACATGAATTGATTTATTAATTATAAGTGATATGAATATTGAAACTGTAGTGCGAGTTCAGTTCAAAGTGAACTTGACAGACAATATTGAAATAATCTTGGAGATACCACTAATAGCACCTCACATTAATTTCTACGAAGGGGTTGGTGTAGATAAAATTAATACACATGAAATCTGAATTTTGACACTTAATAAATCGATCGTCATAGATATGAAGATAATAAAAATCATAAAACAAGTTGAGAGATGAAAGTAAAATAAGTTGGCAAGTGTCGATGAACAATTTCAATCACGGAAATAGTTCAACAATCATGTTGTTACGTGATATTTTAACAGGGAGAAAATGCGTGTGATAACAAAAATTAAAATATAAGAACAATAAATAATGAATATTGAAGAATTAATTGGAAATGGATTTCAATACTAATGAAACAGCAAAGTAACTTGAATGAATGTGGTTTATTTTATTTATACTTACAAAGAGAAATGAATATTTATTGTTTCCTAGTGATCGGAAGTTCAGTGACTTGTAACAATATTAAATAGTTAAACATTATTAATTATTTGCTTCTAATTGATATAGACAAAGTTTAATTGAAATTTGAACGAGATTGTTCGAATAGTTGATGACAATAAATTAAAATGTCAACGATATATTCAATTTTATGTATCAAAACTATGCACCAAAATTGTCTATTGATGCCACTCTGATTGAGATTCCATTTCCATGTAAATTAAATTCGAAATTCCTTGCTAAAGACATTCTTGTCACGAGCATTAATTTCACAGTTTGAAGACATCTCGTTCAAATTTTCAATTCATCACACATCTTCATCCGTCCTAAAATCCACCCTTAACATCCTGAAACTATTCAAAAACCAAATCAAATGTCCAATCTTCAGTCTCACATTGCAACTAATTCTCAACATTAGAATAAAAATCAGAAATCAAACTTATAAATTGAACTTACACATTCTCTACTCAACAATATCTCCCACAATCTCTCAACAACAATCAACACAATTTAAAACCAATTTCCCATAACTTTCTACTTTACGCTATTGAAATTTCCCATCGACATAAAAATATCCGCCCATCATATACAAAATAATAAACTCACCGATACATTCTAAAAGATATATAAATAATTTTTTATCATGAATCAACTAACAATATCGATAGGCAGTGAAAAATACTTGTGAAGCCACAACAATTGTGCATGAACTTTTAAATCCTTTGATGGATCCATATACCTATATACATTCGAGCAATTTGCGCGCGCGGTTCCGCGTTCACCACGCGTCTTGTTTATACCCGCACGTAACAGTGGTAGCATTGGTTGTCGCTTCTCTTTTCTCTTTACTGTCTTATATTGCGGCTGTGCTTATCCATTCTCCGCATACTCAAACTCACGACTCTCTCTCGCTCTCTCAAACATGTGCGATAATACCATCGACGGTACGTCGAACTGTTGGTGTACAAACTACGCAGTTACGCTCGGCCACACTTGCATGGTGGTGGCAAGTGGAAGCAATACCGCGTCAACTCACATATAAATATATTTGTACATGTACTTACTCATACAAATAAATATTCATCATGATCACTCTGTGTCACATAGATATTCACATACACATATTCAACAATATTTTTATGTATATAAAAGATCGTCGTCAAATTATATACTGCATAAAGAGTAATACTTACCCGACGATTATCGCGAAAGCAAATAGAGAAAAAAAGATCTGTTGCTCTTTTTTTTTTTCGTTCGTTCGTACGTTTCAATCATTTTTTTTTGTCAGTTATTTTTCTCTCTGGTTGTTATTACGAACTTATCTTCGTTGTCAACGCGTCAAGATATCGTATATGAGGTATGTTTATGTAGAGTATGAAGTTTGTATTTGTATATAATTGTATCGTGGAAATGTGAGATGTACTTGCTGCACAAATTTTATCAGTTGATTTTCAACAGTGCTATTTGACACGGAGTAAATTTTCAAGTGTAATAATGGCAATCGTTGTTTATTCTTATGAATTGATTGAGAGACTTTGTTTGAAATAACGAACGTTGACAAAGTAGATACATTTTGAACTTCTTTCTAGGATAAAAAATATCTACGATGTGTGAGAAATTTGCTATGAAATTTATTTCTATTTCATTATTTGTGCTCGAAATTACTTTGGATCTCTATAAAAAAATATTTAAAAATCTCACAGTCATAATTTGATTTTTAATTATAAAATGGAAAGAAATTCACCATTTCATTTTTCTGTTTAACATGAACATATTCCTCTCTTTCATTACCCATTCATAAAAGTTACTCATAAACAAGATCCAATGACGAGGTGTCACCTGAACTAACAACAAATTCGTGTGACAGACTACTGAGAAACAAAAAAAAAAGAAAAGGGAGAAGTGAACTGGAATGAATGACAAGCCCTCATCAATTAAGTCGATTTGGATGAAAGGCAAAAGATATTTCTTGATATCGTTGGGATTTTGTGTTGAAGATGGAAGTTGGTTGTGCTATCTGAATTGTTGTTGTCCCTTTCTAAACAGAATCGAAGAGAAACGGCGAGAGAAGCGTCAAGTGAGAATACACCATATACCCACCATAAACCGGTGTATATACAACAGAGCACACGACACAGCACTCACTACCCCCCTAACATTCTCGCTTGCCGCGTTTTCCTCCCCACTTGCCTCAAACTTTCAATCGTTTTCCCCCTCTCAATTCACTCACAACCACACTCGCACACTTCGTTTTTCTCCTCGTAACCCCCTTGACCATCGGCCACCACACTCTGTGTGTTGAGGGCTCCCATTTTCTCCCCACCCTTTAATAAAATAATGTTCACGGGTAGCAAACGCGCGCGATCGTGCGTTTTGCTTCGGTCCACGAGGTGCGCGCGCACGTACATTCCCCCACTCTGTTTCGCCACAGCGTGGCTTCAAACACCGCAGACGGTCGCTACTACAGTGGATAGTGGAATTATGGTGGGGAGAAAGCTCACGAGTAAACTGATAGTGTGGGTATTGTATGTAAGTTTCGCATGTGTATGCGTTGTGTTGTGTGTATTTGTGTAACGGAGTGGAGCGCGCTAGGGAGAAACGTTTGCCGAATGCATCATTGCTACACCAGACCTCGAGGAGAGTAGACGCGTTTATTCGTTACCTCAAACTCAGTCGAGATCTTGTGCTTCACAAACTTATTATTCTCAATATTATTCTAATAATTCCAGTGCAACTTAACTCTAAACAATAAATAAACAATTGTTTATTGGTTTTGTTTGTTTCTCCGTTTTTTTTTCTTTCCTCATCGCAACTGCAAAACTTGAAAGACAATCACTGTTTTGTTATTTTTGATGAGAAAGAGAATGTTATAAAATTGAAGGGGAAAAGAAATTCTTAATCAATTGATAATTACGTGAAAGTTTCGTGTGTCGGAATTTTTTACATTGTTGCTCGGAAAATTCTTCACGAAATAATTCACTACGGACAATTGATTTTCATGTATGATTATCATATTATTGCGTGAATACATCGGTGATTGAATAAAGTCAAGAAGAAGAGTTTTACAGTTGAACACTTTTCGCCGTTCTTTATTGAGTTTTATCATCTGTCATAAAACTCATCGTCATCACTGTCATTGTGATTGATTTTGTGCCAAGTCTTTTGTGAAATTTGTTTTTTTTTCCTTTCTCTCTGCTCCGGCAAATTGATATACGGAAAAATATTATTCGTCACATCGAGGACTGGAATTGATAAAAAATATTTACGAAGAGTAAATAATACAACAGGTATATAAAATAAACGAAGAATATTAAATGAAATTTTATAAACTGTCTTTGATTATTAATACAAAAAAATTTTGAAACACGGAAAATTTAATTGATATTTGTGCGTGTGTAATTAAAAGTGACAACAACGAACATTATTCAAGTTCACTAATTTATTTACGTGAGACGCACACGCGGCAATCAATACTTATGGAAATTGATCCATTTGAAGATCCACCGTATCGACGTTTCAGACGTCGTCATCATTGATAACGTGAATAAGAATAAAAAATTGATAATAAAAACTGTGAATTTTGTCACGATTACGTGTGAATTGAGATACCATTTTTGTAGTCAGTTACAATTTTTCAACAATCAATTCATACACACAAATATTTTACAGTGAACATACGTGTGAACGTTATAAAATAAGTGCGCTATAAATATTGTTATTGCTCGCGTTATAAACGTGCTGATATACTACCGGAAACATCGCCACGTGCCAACTCTACCGATGACAGAACGAACACGAGAGTGAAGAGCCATCGTTGCGGTGAATAAACTCGCGATATGTTTGATGAACATTGGGTGTCAATAGAACGTTTTATAAGCGATTAGTAAATCGTGATTGAATTGAATAAATAAGAGAAAATTATAAATTCAATTGACCAATAGACTTTGAGGAAGAATGAAAAATACCAAATGCATTTGCAAACGTCGATAAAGTGTAGACAAAAATATTGAAGACTTTGATTAATGTTGTATTAATAATATAAAATTGTGAATGTTACTTGAAAAACATTAAAGAACAATCGTTTTAGTTTGTATATTGCTCCGATATTGCAGTGACATTTTTTACGGTGTGTCCATTACCTTTGGCATATTACAATAAACAAAGAAAATTTGTCATAATCAACAATGGCAATTCCATTTGCCTTGCCGTCCGAGGACGAAGCTGAGGCGCAAAACCAACAGTTGGAGCAATTGATGTTGGACCTTTACGCAGCCCTGCAACAGGTCCTTCGAAGCAGAAGTGCTCATCATCCATCACGTAATCGTGAGTACATGACAGTTGATATTATTGTGGTTAATATGCTATATTGCGTTGAAATATACTGTGCGTTGTTTACGTGAACCTGTAGTTATTGTAAAATTTAAATGTTGGAGAGGATTATTGAGAAATGGTGAAACAGGTTTTCGACGACGTGTCCAGACATGTCCAGACGTGTTCAAACGTGTTGAGACTTGTTCGAACTTGTACAGGAGTGCGTGCGTGTTTTGAAATTGTTTCACAATTAGGGGCCCGTCTTTATTTATTTATTGATGATTTCACAGTTGTGGCAAGAATATTTCTAAACAAAGTTTTATTATTGTTTTCTTTTCGCTAGATATTTTGATCGATAGTTGTGTGTATATGTCAAACATTTATTTCGTACGAATAATGTTCAAGTGACATAATAATGACAATCTTTCTACCAATTTTGACTAATTCGCATTGTCACTTATACAAAGTTAATTTAATTTGTATAAAATATTGTTTTGATTGAATGAGAATATTCATTATTGATGATTGAATATTTTTGCAAGATTGTAAATATATTTTCATGTATTCTCTCGGGTTATTGTTAATTAGAAAAGTGTATGAACCCGAAATGTTGTTTGGAATGAAATCAAAAAAGATTTTTGTTATAGAATAAAAATATTGTAAAAGTGTTTATCGACTGTTGACTTCGTATTTATTAATCGTTCATTAGAGTTTATTAATTGTATAATCCTCGCAGTGATAAATTTGTGGAGAATCTGTTGTAAAAATTATCATAGCACAATCTCGTTATGAAACTGACAGATATTTTAAGTGTCAAATTGTGGAGAAATTTCGAATGAGGACCGGAAATATTCGCAGAGAAAATTATCACATTTGAATAATAATTTTTCGACGTGTATCAAATGACAGTGAGTGTCATATTTTCGACATTTGACAATTACTGAATGGTTTTCTCAGTTTAGCAAATTGTCACAAGTGTTGCGTGATATTAGTCAATTTTCAATGAGTTGCAAGAAAAATCCTTTAGCAGGTCATCGACCAATGTGACTCACACCACATCTGTAGAATTTATTACTGTCAAATATTTCCATTACTGTCAATGCAAGAAGAATAATTTACGCACACGGTATCGTTGTACAATGAATTAAATTTCAATTTGTCTAACAAAATTTATCAATTCTCGATTGTCACGATTTAAATTTGAATTAAAAAATCTGTCATCAATACAACACAAATTTTCACGCGAATATAAACAAACATCTCTTCACTTTTACGAATGAATATTCTCTCCCTTTATTCCTGAAATAAAACCACCATTCTAAACACACATGACATTTATCTAATTTCATGTTACATCCTCATAGTATGTAGGAATACAAAAACGACTTTTAATAGCCTTAGCAAATAAGAAATGCTTCACCATGTGTGTTTGAATGTATTCACTTCACTTGTGAATATGAATGTTACAAAAAAAAATGTGAAATTAAAAGATAAAATAAATATAAAAAGTAAGGGAAGGAAAAAAAAGAAAACAAAATTCTCAAATAACCCTCTCTCGCAATAACTAAACATATCATGCACAACGTGCGGGTCGCGCGCACGTGTTCCGCCGGTTGGATATTCACAAAAGGCGCAAAGTACGATGATTTACATTCGCCGCGTAATAAAATGTAGTTTTACGAGTGAAGCGCGCACGAGTGAGATGAAATGACGCTACACAGACATGAACGTACAATCAAATACAAACACACATTTAGAAATAGAGGAAGCAAAATCACAAGGAACTATTGCATACCTATAAACATATTAAATTGAAGCGAAAGAAAAATAAATATAAATGAAATAGAGAGAAAAATTTTTCATCTCCTCCAATGTTGCCTTCTGAATAGTTTGCGTGTTGTATAGTCACATTGCAGTGTGGGTGAAGTGGAAAAGAGCGCGATGGTGAGCGAGAGCAGACGATGTCCGGCCGTGACCCTGCCGCTTCGCCGGTGCACAGCCAAGAGCAATAAAAAGAGAAAAAAAAAGCAGCGAGAGTAAAAGAGAAATAAGTAAAGAAAGAGTTTGAGTTAGAGGGAGATAGATCGCTTGTCCTCGCATTTCGTGAGCTAAGCAAAAAGACAAGTGTGTTTGTATGTGTGTATATATAGAAGTGAAATAAGAGCAAAAAGGAGATAAAGCCGCTAGTGGTCAGCCCTCTTCAAATAACCCTTAAACAATAAATTATCTTTGTCGCAATGAAATATCAGATAAGTAACATTTTTATAACGTCATATTACCTGCATTTAATTTAACTATCAACTCCATTTAGGGTTGGTTTCAACATTGAATGAAAAACTAAACAAAATTATTTTTCGAAATGATAAATAATTTATGGACGAATTTCTTAAAATAATTAATCGTAAAATTGTTGTGAAAATTGCAAAAGTGAATTGACACTCGCTAACAGTTCAATCTTCATTCTTTTTATTCACAGCCCCTTAATAAACAAAACAAAAATAGTTTTTGATTATCGTTCTTTCTTCATTAACATCGAAAAGCAACAAAATAAAAATTTTAATTGAAAATAATTCACAGAGTTTGGTTAAATGCAGGTCAGGATAACTAACGGGCTGTCATTTGTGTGTGCGTAATTTTTCAAACTCCACCGAGAATATATATACATGAGGATGAATATTTGTGCAGAAGTGAAGGCGCGCGATCTTTAGCTGTGTTGCACCAGATTGTGTATACGAGTTTGGATATTTATATTTATAGATGCCAGCTGTGTGTATGTATGGTGCGCGCAATATAACATCGTGAGAGGGTTACACACAACGGGTGGCTGTACATTTCGCATAATGTGTATATAGAAAATACTACCCAATAAATATAGATATATAAATAAACTTGATTTTATTCCAAACGTCTCAGTTGCAGGAGCAGAATTTTTGCGGTTACTTCAGATATTCTTGAACATAATGCAACTTATTTTGTGGCTTTTGATATACACACGCGGTTACATGCGCACAGATTCTATCAAGGATTGACTTACAATTGGCAATCGATAGCACGCGTTTGCAAAAAAATATTTGGAATGTTTATGTTGTTTGGTTTGTGGAATGAGTTTTATGGAATTGTTGGTTGTATTGAATTTTGTTTGGATGATTGAGGTGAATATTTGGATGAATCATTCATTGGAGTGTTGTATTTTTCTTGGTTTAATGTTGTAGAATAAATTCCGAAGGTATTTAAGTGAATAAGTTGGGTAGAGAATCGATTGTGGTGGACGATAGACTGGCGCGAGTCTTTGTCGACATCGGCGACGTCGTTTTAGTCATTATTGTTGGTCTGGGTACGATGAGAGGGTGGTTTACAACAGTTACTAAGTGTCTACTTGGGTTCTATAGAGTATGAGGTATGAAATATTGAGTAAGATTCGTCATAGCGTTTGGATACTTCGTGGGTAGTCATCGATAGAGTATTATCAGTCAATGATCATTTGCATAATTTTTTTATGTTCATGTTTAAGTGATCACGTTAATTTTATTCATCAGATAATGCACCTTATGATAATTTGTCAAATATTTTTGACTTGTGATTGGATAGAATTTTGAGTCGTTAACAAATCTGAGGCATCTCAAGCTCACGATTTATTTTTGTCTGAAGCAATTTTTCTGATTATTGCATGAGAATTTCACGAGTTGACGATTAATCATAACGAAATCATCGTCTATATTTGATATATGACTCCACATTTAGTTTTATCTATTTGTTACGTCAAGCCATTGTAATCTGCCTCGTTCGTAACAAATCGATCGAACTAAATACGTCACTTTCGTTGATTTTATTAAATTGAAATCTCCTGTTTTTCTTTATATAAATCCATATTGTTAACGTAGTATATAAATACAGGTCAAATCACGATAAATTCTTATCATCACATTAATGATAAGAGAAATAAGAGAAATCACAAGTTACACAATGTGTTCTTCTTCTCGTTTCTATACATTTCCATATTTTCCTGTTTCTCTCAGCCGTCAACAAAACGTGTTCTAACATGTTCCTCGGTCGCTGCACTCATTATTTTTTTTTTTCTTTACATTCTGTTTCACTAATACGATAAAACAACTCTTGTGGTCACACATGGTACACATACATGTCTACATTCTGTCTATTGAATTTATCGCTCTCGCGGTCAATTCCATAACTTTTATTTATCCTCCATTGCAATTTTCTCCATTTCACACAATTTTCATCAACAAAATCTACCCATCAACATTAAAAATTTTCAATTCTACATTCTTCCATTTAAAGTTCAAATTTACAGCAAATTTTTCTCACAATTTTTCATACAACTTCTCCATTAATTATCATCACCAACGGCTTCTCCTTACAAAAGAAACGAATGAAAACAATGAACTCTTTAAAAAGAAAATCATGCGAATGAATTAATCAGTGATTAAGCATACACGATGTACACTCGCATTATGTGACTGAAAAAAAAAAAAAAAAAAAAAAAAAAAGATTCAATTTATCACCCCATCTTCCTTCATCTCTTTCCACTTCTTCTCTTTCTTCACTGCGCAATGATTACATACGACAACGCATTCGCCTCGTTATCTCCTACCGTTTATATCGTCTCCCATTGTTCCGTAAAGAAATAGACGTTCCATAATAAAAAAAGGAAATGGAATGAAAAATTGATGGCAAAACAAAAAATAAGAGAAAAAGTAAATCGAACATTGAAATGAAAATAAAAAGAGAAGGTAGAAAAAAAACGCGTTTGTAAGGTGGAGGGCACGCGCCTGCGCGATCAACGAATTGACTCACCCACGCGTTCACTCTTTATACACTCACACTCATACACTTATTGTTAGAGGGCGGTAAGAGACTGTATAATGCAATGCAAGTACCTACTATAGAATACTCTGAGGACGAAGAGAACGAGAAGAGGGCAAAATAGAGTATCACGCACGTGTGCTAAACTCTCTGTATATAAAGAAAAGAAAGATTGTGAGAGTGAGATGGCCGCGCGCGGACCGATACGAAACGGGACACGTATTATTGTACAGCGGCGTGTGCGCCGCGCGTGCGCCACCACATTTTATGGCCTTGAGTGAGGTTCTTTGTGCTCACCAGAAAGCAACGCGATATAGTTGCAATGCCCGCGAGTGTTGCATACACCTACACTTATATATGCGCAAGTAAGAAAACTCACGGATTATGTAGAGGTTAGATACAGATATGTCATATTACCATGTATGTGAGTGTTTGTATATGGAGTTGCGAATGTGGGGTGATAGTGAATGCGTTTACGAGTGTGTAGAAAAATCGTGGAAGTTTAGTGTGGTATGACTCATATTTATATACTCTTAACGGATTTAAGGGTGGATATTGTTTTGGTGTATACGTTACGTGTGTGCATATGCATGCGCGTGTTGAGTGTCAGTAATGCGGGTCCACGTGTGTGCGAATAAATGAGCGTTGATGTTGGGGTTATTTGACGTTGGAAAATTGTTGAAGGGAAATGAATGAGGGGAGGTGGTGGATATGAGGATTTAATACAGTTGGATTGTTTGATGGTGGTGGTTTTGAAGTATCGATGAATTTTTTTCTGGAGGGTTTTTTGGTATTGTTGAGGTGGAAAGAGTTTTATTTATTTGAATGATTTTGGTTTTGTGGATTGAGAATAAATATTTGTTGTGGATGTATAATTTTTGTTCTAGTTTGGGATGTAGACAGTTGAATTAGAAAACGGATGAAATTTATTTAGTGGGAATATGTTGATTTGACACTGAGTTATTACATACGCCAATTAATGAACGTAGTTGTGAAAAAACACTCGCGTATTTCGCCTTCTTCCACTCTTGTTCCATTTTCAGGATTTTTGCTGAATTGAAATTGAATTTTCTATCATAAAATTAATATTGCTGTTGATATTATTCCTACTACGTAGAAAATTTTCTTGAAATACAAAACTCTTTTGCTTATAATGATAAGACAAGTAAAAATGAATGTTAATGAAATAATAACGAAATAATAATTTGAATGACGGTTCATGAACGATGCGTGTGAGAAAAGAGTTGCAATAATCAACAATGTGATATTTCACATATATTTACACATCCATAAATAAATATAAATATATATGTATTGTTCATGTGTGTATTTTATTGCACAAGTGAAAGAGCGAGAGTCGCGATTTAAAATGTCAAGGATGCTACTTTATAAGAGTATATGACTTGAACAATGAGCCCCGGGCAAACACTTTGTCACGCTTGATCCGAATATTAAAATTGATAATGGTCGACCAAGCGAATGCGCCCATGAGTTTGTTGTATGGTTGTGTATATATATGAAATAACTGAAACGATTTCTGTGCTTGGAATAAAAGGCCACAGCAACTTGATCATACAATACACAATTCATGAATACATTATAAATAATATTCACGATAATTTATTTCACGTAATTTATATTTTATATAAATATTAAATGTGTACAGGTAAAGGCAGAAGGATAAAAAAAAAAGTGACGATGATGAAAATAAAAGCGAATGAATAAATTTTCTTGTAGATTGGATATGAGTGCAGAGTGCACTCTCGAGATTTTTTTCGTTTTCCACGGTGTGATATGAATATAATCCAAGGTTGTTAATTTTCCATGGTGGTAGACTTGCGCTTACACATAGTGTTGTATGTGAACGAATCTCACATAACCCATATAACACCGGGGACTCGTTTTGTCTTGGTTCATGTCTAGACTCGATAAACTGAAGATGAATATACACAAGTGCAGCACCATATGCAACCCAGGCGAGTTTATGAGTGTATATAAAATTCGCTCTTTTTCTCATCGTACTATTTTTTATGACCGTCATCTTCTTTCGGTTAACATCAACGACCTGAGACTGTTTTTCAACAAGCAAATTTGTTTCATCTTGGCCATGTCACCACAGCACATTCACATGATGAATACACTTTTTCGTATTGATGTAGATGATATTGATGAAAGATATGGGTTATCGTTTTGGATTATGTCATGCGATCGAGGAAAATTGCAGTCAAGATGTAACATAAATGTGGTGATGTATAAAGTGTCTGGTGCGCTTGACTTATCGGCTTTGGGTCGTAAAGTCTTCATTGTTATCAAGCCAATGCATTCTTGTTTATTTATCTGCGAATATGTTTACTCATCCGCATCGTTTTATATCAATGTTGATTGGTTTATGGTGTTGTGTGAATTTTTATGCAATTCTGTGTTGATAAAAAAAATCATCGTAGGGACGGGTGAGAATAATTATCGAGGGAAATAAATTCGTGGGAGTTTGAAATATTATAGACATTCAGAGTATTTAGTGTGAATTTTATTGTCATTGTTTTTTATTTTTTTCTTTTCTCCTTCTCACAGATCGTTTGCCACGACGAGTGGGTGAAATACCCGGAAATCGTGAACATCCAGTCGTTCTCATTGACTCAGATTTGTCGCGACTACCATTGCCCGATCTTGTATTATCGGCTGTTCAACAATTACCACCAACTGAACCCCAAGTGACTGTCTCGGCGCCAAGTAGCCCAACGCGAGATGCTGCCTTTCAATTTCCTGAGTGCAGTGTACCAGTACCAAGTCCACGGCCACGACCACGAAGACGAAGACTAACATCAGAGAGTTCGGTGCTTGAAAAAGGCGCCAACAGCAGGTCTGACATGAGCACTGGCGGATGCTGTGGGCATATTGGTCATTCGTGTAATGAAAGAGAGTGGGCGAGTGTTGGCGCCAATCTCAGAAATATTGCTGATGATTTTCATGCATCGAAAACAAAGGTGAGTTCATTTTTTGAATATTCGCAAATTTATAATTTGTTGATTACTCCGCAAATTTATTCGATCAAAAAAATTGTTGATGTAGAATTTGATTAATTTTCAATGGAAAAATTCTGACGTTACGAAATACTTGATGGAGATTAATTGAACAATTTTTTTCTGGAATAAATGGCAAAATTCTCATATTGAAATCAAAAATGTTCTTGCAATATTAAATTTTATTTTGCTATTTTTCTGATCTAAAAATTGCTCTCTATAGCTTTCTTCACGAGTGCAATTACTGGGCTAAAATTAATATCTCGTTTGGACCTTAATGAAACAGAGAGTTCCACAAAATGTTAATATAAAGAGAGTTTGAATAGTTATTTATATATATAATTGCATATTGTGTTAACTTTGAGTGCACTGGGTAAAATTAGTAGAGTTTTGTAAATTACACACGGACAAATTTCGCTCAAACTCTTAACGGATGATACATAATACTCGTAACACATTGAATATACAACAAACTCTCGAACTTTTCACTTATACTTTGCCTCTGTCTCACCGCTAAATACCCAAAACTCGACGCAATGGTATGACATGAGAAATGAAAAACACATATATATATACACATAGACATGTATATGCGTAATATGAACGTTAGTTGGTCCTCGTTTACATTCCAATTCACCACAAAATGCCTCGCTTTGCGGGTACATTACACTGTATGTGCACACGCGCACATTTTCAGCCTTTGCCCATATAAACACATGAATATGTACTCACAAAACTTTCGTCTGGAATTAATTGCCAGGGGTGTCTGCGAGCTCTCTCACTTCTCTAATTTCATCAGACGACAAATTACCAAACAAATTGCATTAAATTCCCTTCCGTCAAAATTTTATAAAGATAAATATCAGTTGTGGTTTTATTATTTCACTTTCATTTCATTATTAATTCTCATTTTTTTTCTCTGGAAGTCATTCATCTCTTCATTGTTAATTTTATAATGAAAATTTTTTGAATCATTCGCATAATGCGAGAAAAATTATTCTATAAATGAAGTTTTCTAAGAAATTGTAAGAAACAATGAAATGTTTTTTGTTTTTATTTTTCGATCACTTCTCAAAGTACTTCATGAAGTAATTAATTTCATTTCAACATATTTCTTATGTTGGTGAGGTTTATTCTCGGTATTTTATTGTCATAACTAGTGACTGAGGGTGATAAAATAGTAGCGTGAAGAATGAGAAAAAGCTGAGAGGGGAAAATGAGACACAAACTCGAGACCATAAATGTGAGTTTAGTTATCAGCCCTGAAAGTGTCCCACGGGCGCAATAAATATCGACTCTATGTGACCCGACAACACTCTACTTGGATCTATCATTTTCACCCTCGAACTCTCTTCATCTCTTCTTCAATATGTATATAGATATAATAATATTGTTGCCCATCTCGTTTTCGCACTTTGCCACTAACATCACCCTCATACACGAACCCACAAATCCTAACGTCTTGATCAAATATGTATTAAGAGGGTATAAATACGTCCAGAGATATACAAGACTATAAATGTGTTATGTTTTATCCTCCACTCTTCATTTTCTTGTCTTCCTTTCATTCCTATTTCCCACTTGGCTTCGATTGTTTTTGGGAAGCATCCAACAATAATTCAAACAACTCTCCAAATCATCATCTGATTATTTCATCTCAAACGAATCATAAATTTGTCAAATATTTTTCTATTATTTATGTGGAAATATTTTCAATAGTGATGAGGAATATTTAATTTTACTGCGATGTTTAATTGTTACCGGCTAATTGTGATTGAGTCAGAAAAATGTAGAAATAAGGCAACCGTGAAATTGAGAGAATCCCTTTACGATTCCGAGCTAGTAGAGGATATGGATTTCGTTGTGATATCCGACTGTGATGCTCTGACAATTTTTTTTCTGCTTCCCCTCGTCGCGTTGAGGTTTTATATACAATCGAAAACCCTTGTCATTGACCAACGAGAATTAAATAACAGGCAAGAGTTGGAGGGAAGAAAAAAAAGGAGGAAATTAAATAAACACACAAGAAAACTTTCTATTGCTCCCAAGTCATACTCCAGTGATTTTCAATTTTATTTCTTTCTCCGAAATTTTTTTTTCACCTGTCCTTTGTATTTTTTTTTTTTTTTTTCGTCAGCGATTCAATGTAGTTTGTTTCACATTCATCAACAAATATTTTTATCTGTTTGTGAGATAAATAAATCACGAATGACGTTTGACAAAATTTCGAGATAAAAGTGAACGAGAACTACAATGAAAACTTAGAGAATATAAATGAATAGAAAAAAAAAACGACTTCTTTATACGTGAACTGATAAGTCATTGATGAATCATTTTTTTAATCTAAATACACAATGTGTTAACGCACACAACGTAATTATCTACGTCAGATTCTGATAATTTTTCTTTGTACAAAATTGAAACGCACTTGTACCTATGCGGAACAAAAAGAACATTTTTGCTTTCATGTATGGTGACATTATATGAAAACACAAACATTTTCAATGTGTAAACAACACACGTTTATATTCCGTTGATAAAATTGTTGCGAAATCATTCCATTAACAGAGTACTCAATGTCATTCATTGTGCAGCGTTGAATTCGCATTCATTGACAATTAAATAATTCAAATATTCATTCACAAGTCTACCAACAATTTTGACTGATGAACAAGTATGAAAATGAGTAAATTATTGAATAACAATTGTAGTAAATGATGATTGTTTACATTCGCGTGTCAACTCAAGCGAGCATGTAACAGTTTAAATAGCCACATCCCTTCCCTATTTATACAGTTACATATACAATAATTTATTTACGGTAGTGTATAGCTATGGCTTTAATGTCTACAACCAACGTGAAAGTTAAGTGGGCATGGCGCGAGGTGAACACGAGCTCATAGTTACCGCGTCAAAGTAGAGAAAATTGTCTCCAATTATTTTTGCAGCACTGAACACGCGCTTTTCCGTTAAATCCTTCTACAACAACTACTACCACTTTTATTGAAAACAAGTCATTGATATTATACACATTTAAACAGTTTTGTATATATTTTTTTCTTTTTTTTTTCCCCTCTTCTCTATTTTTATTTACGCTCATTTAAATGATTGTGCGCGCTATAGTGGTACAATTATAACTTTCCACGGGTGCGGCATGTGCAATTTTACTAAACTATTTCCACGAAATGTATAAATATATTGTTGTTATTGTTGGATTATTGTCAAACCATAATTGGAACGAACAATAAAGTGAAAAAGGTGGAAAAAAAACAAAATGTAGAGCAAAAAATTTATGAGTTGGATTGCAAGAACAATTGTAAAATATTTTATTTACTTCTCTTTTGTCTTTTATTTTTCTTTGTCAGGTTATTGGATAATAAATAAAAAGAACACATTGGATGTGGATGTGTGTATGTGTGTGTGTGATGATAGTGGTATTAATCGTGGTGAATTTTTAGGTGTATGTATGAGTTTATTTATTTGCGCGATCTCCCCTGGCTCTCTATAATTCTCCGTTAATGTGACGTGTTCGTTTTTTTTTTCGTCTGTCCCAAGAGTTTTTCGCACGGGCGATAATCTCCTTTCGTGACTAACAACAACGGTGCGATCGAGCGAGTGTTTGTCGGTTGAGGGTCGTCGATTGTGAGACATAAATGTGTATAGATGTATTGGAGAGGGATGAAAAGAAAATTTCTGAGAGTGAGCAAATGAAGAAATATATTTTTATGTGTGTATTTGTGTGTGTGTTTTTTTTCTTTTTCGTTTCTTGGGATATTTCTCGCGCCCATAAAGGCGCCATCGTAGATTGGACTTTCTCGCGATTATTATTGCAATGACAGTGGATTAAGATGGGAATGGGAATCGGAAGTCGGCGACGAAGACGAGGATTTTTATATACTCAACGAGGTCGTATATGAACGGTTGGATGAATTCTTTTCTTTTGATTGTGGATGTGAGTAGGAGAATGAAAGAAGACAAAAGAAATATCTTCATGTGCAATTAATTGACCGAGGAGTGCGGACAAAAATGAAGAGGGTGAAGAAAATGAGAAAAAAGAAAATTTTTGGGGTGACGTTTCTTCTTTTTTTTTTCGTGTAGCTCGGACAAATGAGATCGGATTGGAAATGATGCGAAAGAATGAGAGAAGAGATTGAGGGCGGGAAAAAAATCACGATAAGAGAAACGCGATGTTTTGTATAGGAATGAAGGGAACATAATGAGAACGATCGTTCCGCATTTTTTTTTAAGGCACCCTCGATGTGGTTCTACCCCCAAAAACAATTTAACTTGACTATTAACATAACAATTCAAATTATTCTGATAATTATTGTCGGATTTTTTGTGGGGTTGTTCTTTCATGAATAAATGAAAAATATTTCGTGGATGGAATCTTGATCAAATGATTCTAGATAATAATTTGTTTTTTCTGCTCCATGAAATGTTCCAGGACGCAGAAGTTGAGAAGTCAAGATTGCCGTTCTTTGGTGCTGGTTTTCCAAGTGTAACAACTTCAAACACAACATCGTCATCGACGGACAGTCTTCTCTCAATGTTAATTCCGGCGCCACTTCGCGAGACTTTGTGGACAACGGTGGCGCTGTATCTTGGTTGGCGACTCGTCTCCCGTCTGCGATAGAGAAACGTCAGACGGCTCTGCCGGCGACGACACTGACGACGACGACACATGGATAACCTACGGCGACAATGATGAGCCACGAAAGGGCTCAACGAGGTAGTTGACCGTTTATCAGTGGTGCAACACACACACACAATCTCTGAGACCGACAGAAAAGAACATCAAGTAGCTTTTTTTCAATCGAGTGAGTCAATGTGCGTTGAAGAAAAAGAAAAAAGTTGAGGCAACATCAAACGCGCATATTTCTTTTGTCGGCTTTTCAACGCGCATTTTTTCTTCACATTTACAAATTATGAATGGAACAATAAGCAAAAGAAATTGATATAAAACCGAATTTTGTCGCGGATTGTTTGTCTTTTGACGATTCTCATTAATCGAATTGCCAATGAATGAATTGAGAATGAAAATTAAATAAGCAGGACAAATAACTGAAAGAAATTAAAATCTACGAAGATTATAATTGTCATATGGAAGCGCAGAAAATTCATTTGTGAACAAATAAATGAAGAAATAGTGATTACAAAATCAATTAATTAATCAACTATAAGAATAATATTAGAAGAGGATAAAATAAGAGGGTGGAAGGATGGGAGAATTTTTTCGATGAGGGCAGAGCTGAGGACGAGATCCAAAGAGGACTTAACCGAATAATCAAACGATGATCTCATTACAGATAAAATAGAGTGAGGAGTTTATAAAACGTAGTGTGATTTTTTTCTCTATTTTTCTTTTTCTTCTCTTTTTTTATTTCAAAAAATAAGATAGAGGAAGTGCAGAGAGGATAGTGAAAACTGACGTTTCTCATTCACAAATTGTTTGTCGACGAACAATTTGTGATGGGCACATTTTCTTTTCCTTTTTTTTCTCCTTCTTTCTCATTCTATTTAACATCTGCTCGTGAATCCGAGTCACGATGCAGTTTTTTTTTTTTTCGTGATTTCCAAATAGTGTATTCGCTTTTTTATCTATATGCAAAGATTGTGAAGGAAAAAAAATATATATACAGATATATGAATATATAAATATA